>JAYMTF010001091.1:0-26426 GCA_036897485.1 Pelargonium nanum | reverse complement strand
CCTTTGGCGAGCGAGAAACATTGTTACTTCGAGTATGATGTCCCGTTGTTGATAAAAAAAAAAAAAAAAAGTTGTGATATTCAAATTCTCTTAAGTTGTGATATTCAAATTCTCTTTATTGAATACACAACTAGATTTGCTACCCAAGACACTAACTTTAACTTAGCTCCTAAACCATTATAAAGCTTCAAAGGTAATAAAAGCCAATTTTGTTACTAAAAGTGGGACAGCAGATAAGGGAATCGGCCACGGTTTAAAACTGCAGAATTAAGTCCCACAACCGCGGCCCAATGAATTAACCACGGTTGGGTCCGTGGTAAAGCATTATACTGCGATTTTGGTTCTTTGGGCCACGGTTCTAGTAACAGTAGTCCAATATTACTTTAGGCTACGGTTTTCTAGCCTATTCCTGCGGTTTTAAAATGCAGAGATAACTTTGTCTACAGTTCAAAACCGCGGCCTATAGTCTTGTATAGCAAAATATTATACTACAATGTTTATCCTTATAAGGGCATTAATGCTGCAACAAACTTTTATTGCATTAACAGTGCAATTCATATATATTTCAGAATTATTTACATTTACATTTACTATACATGTGCAAATGGAATATCTATAATGAACACAAGACAAAATAATTTATGTTATGGGTTTTCAATATTGCAGTAAATAATTATGAGATATAAGTAAATAAATAATTAGTTATGTGAGAAAATGTGAAATTCCAACTTCCAAGTAAACTTTATTATATACTGGAGTTGAAATAATTGTCTTCACAGCACATATTTTTAAATTATTTTAACTATCAGATTCTTGCTGCAGCATATTCATATTTACATTTTTCAATAGTGAATTTATGTTATATTCTACATATTTCAATATTTTTGGACCACTCATTAAATATTTAACTTGCTCAAAATTATCGGGTGTGTGGTTGGTGCAACCTATAAAATTAACACAAGATGATTTCATAGTTCATAGTAATATATTTGATTCAAAACTATTTTCAATTTATAGTTCGTCGCTCGGCAAAATTTGTATATGCTACTACTATATGTATTTTATGTACCTCTCAAAATTCACTCAGAACCGAGTCATGTCCGTAACAGGAACATGTGAATCTTGCGGGCCCACCTAATTATAGCTTCTCCTCTTTACTGTTGTGTATTTTTAACTCACTTACAAATGTTTGCAACTATCCTATAATTGTGTTGTTGACCACCGATAAATTTCAGAAAGTGTCTCAAACACGTGTATTTGAAACACACGTCCCGATACCTTCCTATATCTATTATTTGCCCCCAAAAAAGAGAGAAAAGGTCTAGATGTTTAGTCCCATGCTATGCTAGTAGCTACTATGTTGTGTATATGTCCATGAATGGAGTCAGGAATGTCTCTTACCTGTTGGAACTTTTGGGGTCATAGTTGAATTAGCTCTCTCTAGCTCTTCATAATATTATGATATGATAATTATTATTATATATTTATTAAATTCTCTGATAAAGTGTGAGCTAAATTCCTAGCAGGACCAATCTAGGTCATAAACCAGTAAAAGAATAAGATCTCATAACTCAGACCATGAAAATGCAGCTTTTTCCACACATCCAATTGTGAGTAATTGAGATTGGAAACCCCTCTTTTTTTGTGCTTTTTGAGAATAGAGATTGGTACTTGGTAACACACAAAATAAGGAATTCAATCCAATTTAACACACCATAAACACTACAATAGTTCAAGCATCACATTTCTTCGATCGAATTAGGGTGAATCCCATTCCATATCATAATAAGAGTTGACAATTTGGATCCATACTCGACCTACGTTGTTGTGAGTTCGGGTCAAGCCAAAAACTCCCCTATAGTTTTGGGGTTGGATTGGATCTTCCATGGAAGAAGTGTGACTCAGGTCACGTAGCCCGCGCATCTTCCATGACAAACCCACACCTTGAAAATCGGGTTAATATTAGGTCTTTTCTGAATTGTCAGCTCGGAACTTAATTATCTCTTAGAGTGCCTCTCCTTGGCTATGAAGAGAACCTAATACCAATGATGTGAGATGCAGTGATCCAGTGACCACAACAATACCAGCTTGATTGTTACCTGATCTTCCTCTGAGGATTTGATTAGCAGCTTTCAGAGAACCGGCCAACGAACTCTCAGCAGCCAATACAGTTTTTTGTGTACAATCCCTCGTTGAGCAAACTGATTGATCTGCAAACAGTTTTTTGTAATCTGCCATTTTATCGTGAAGAACATCGATGCCCAATTCCGTGGAAACTTGGATCCAACAATCTCTTAGCGAAGAAGCTGATGCTGTACGAGAAGTGCTTCCAGCGATGTTAGCCTCTGTTAGGAAGACAGCCTCTAATCGTCTACCTGAAAAAAATGCATTCATATCTCCATCAGACCTTTTCCATGACCTGTATGTTCGCATCATTGATCATTCGACGAAGTTCAATTCCAACCCAACCAATAAGTTTAATTTTATATAGGGCTATCAGCCTATCACTGCTCAGTTATAATGTCCCAAAACACATCATTTACACTTTCTGATTTCCATAACATTTACACCCCATATGTTTTCACTCCATATGTAAAATTAATAAATTCATTCTCTCTCATTATGTGCTTTCAACATGACATTCTGTTATTCTTTATTCCTGAATACTTTTACAATCTCACATGATCCCTAACATAATTTCTCTAAAACATTTTGGATTTACATATGATATTAATGACATCATAGAATACCGCGTGCAAAACACATTAATGCTACCTTACCCAAAAAGGTGCATCACACATGATGAAAGATGATAATCTCTCAATTACAATTAGTGATTTACAAAAGTAGTCAAAACATATGGGGTGTAAATGTTATGGGAATCGAAAAGTGTAGTCCTGTGTTTTAGGACATAATAGTTAGGCAGTAATCTGTAATTACCCATTTTACGAACTAAGACAAGACCGGCTAGAAATTAAATTCAGCGCTCGATAAGACTCAGTGAGGCGGTGATATACCCGGATATGTTCTAATTTTCACCTTCAACCACCTCAAATTTGAAAAACTAACTGTGCACAAATAGAGCTGGTGTAACGAGGGACCATACCTGAAAGTAGTTCTTTTGCAAACCCTAAATGGTCCTTGTCGGAAGCCATTGCAACCACAAGGGCCAACTGTGCCTCTGGAAATGCCATGTCTATCATGTCTAACAACGCTTTAGCAGAGTCTTTGGTATGGGCTGGAATATATATAAAGCAACTGTAAGAATATTTTCTTTGAAAGCTATGAGCATATTAGGGCATAAAAGGGACATGTATATAGGCTAACAAGATCGCATAAACTAACTTTAACAGAAATAATAACATAAACCTCCATCAAGCAATATCATCGCTCCAGGTAGCCCTAAAGCCTCGGCTTCCTTTAGTTTTAGGAACTGGCTTCTTCCAAGCATAACTGCTTTCTCTAAGCCAGCCCTGATAGAATCATCTGAAATTCTCCATCCTGCAATATCCAAAGAAGCATCACAAGAAACAATCAGAATAGTGTAAAAAGTGAAGAGCCCATTGCTTATAGAAGACCTCAACAAACTATTTTGAGTCAGCAACTTATTAACAACTATGTTGGCCTGAAGGAAGTCTAAGGAAATCTGAGACATGGATAAAGAAAAAAATAGAAGGATATACCTCAATTTTAACTTCTACCCAAAATGACCACATCTAATTTCCTTCCCATCCCATGTGAAAATATTAGTTGTATAATGAACAAAACTACAATAAAATCCATACACTAATTCAAATGGAGGATATTTAGTCGTATAAGCAGTTCAGCACATATAGCAATGATTGTAATTATACTGAATTTCACTATCAGTCATCCTATGCCTGATTCTCACCTTGATCACGGAGACAGAGTGCCGCAAGTGTAGCTGTTGTTGCGTTTTGAAGTTGGTGTCTACCAAGCATGCGTAGTTTCACATTTAATAACTCAATAAACTGCATTAACACAACTAAATTAACATTTTTTTTGTAGAGGCTTGAATTTGAAATGGATGATGAAAGCTATGATCAATAATATCTATAAAAAAAATGCAGTAATACCACATGGTTAAACATGATTGATTTTTTTAAGAATGGTATTCTGTGAAATGGTGTACACATTCAGTAATCAGTGCTTCAAGAGCATACCAGCTTGAAGTCCCTCTCAACTTGTATCAGTATATCGCACGTTTGGCAAGGAGTACCATTGACTTTATTATGGCCTTTTATGGTGCTTCTAATTCCAGGGTCAGAAGCTGATACTATGGGTGACCCCATTGACAAGGCTTTCTCACGAAGAATACACTCAATATGCGGAAGGAATGGTCCACCGAGAACAAGCTGAAAATTGACCATATTTGACACCATCAAAATTTTGTTACAACTTAACTTTTAAACATGGACACGAAATAGGAAAGCGTATCCATCTTTTATTCATTAGGCCTACTGTTGGCAGATAGTGTAGTAGTGATGCTCAATATATGGCATTTTAATTATTAAAAGGACATGGTTAAGTATGCAGAGAAAATGTAGTGAAAACTGAAAACTATAAGTATTATGATCAAATTTTGCAAAGGACAACCCCCACAGGAGATATTGAGTCTCAATCCTCACTGCACTTATAGAATGTATAGAAAGTATATGATCAAATAAAGTAGAATATAGGATACTATTTCAAATTCAAACAAGTAGTTTATGGCATTCATTAGAATTGCAGATCACATGAATTGCAAGAGAGTGTGGAGGGAAGAATCACCTAACTGGGCGGTCATGTTTAATGATCCCCGACTTTGCAATTGCAATACTTTCCAAGGAGCCCCCTAATGCATCCAAATGTTCCTCGCCTATAGTTGTTATCACCGAAGCAGCAAGTCCAGAACTATCAATAATGTTAGTTGCGTCCCGTGCCCCTCCCAACCCAGCCTGTTGTGCGCATATATCCATGGACAAACACATTCTAAGATGCAGGAGCGAAGTGGAACATTATTCAACGGAGAACACTTGAAGTTACAACAGCGAAAAATTAAGAAATTTAATAACCTCAATCACTGCAATGTCAACATTCTCTTGAGCAAAAAGGGCGAATGCCATAGCAGTGAGAACCTGAAAATTCACAATTAGGATGTGTGAAAGAAAACTAATAGTAGTCGTGTACGTACAAGTCATAGCTATACTTTGTCAGTTTAATACATGACAGAAATGTAAGCAGGAAACACAAGAGAATATCCGTATTGCATGAAGAACTCCTCACTAATATGTGCCCAGTATACAACTACGAAAAGTCATTTTGTTTCTTTTAAGCTAAAGTTCTTTCCCTTGTAAAAGATTTCTTTTGCAAAAAAACAAATCAAAATAAATTTTTTGTTAATAATCCCGCAGGTACTAAAACCATTAAAAGAGCAGCCAATAATTGATTAGGTAGTGTACGAAGCATTTGACATACGGGAAGAAACATCATTCAGATAATATTTACGAAGAGTTAAATTTCAAGTTGAACTAGTGTAGAAGTTACTGGTAAACAAATTTTCAAGTGTGGGAAACCATTCTACAAATGACTATGTTCTTATCAAACACTCTAGCCACGAAGTAATCATAAAAAAAATTCTCAACTTTCTTCTTATCTAGAGTTCTTGTTCAATGTAGCAGTTATGTTGACACAGAAAAAGGCTTAGTGGCATCAATGCATAGCTTTCGTGCTCATTGCATCTCCATTTCAATTGTTTCGCTTCTTTCATTAATGAGTAATAGTAAACATCATGAGACTCAAGATGATACCTCAAAATGACTTATGCGCCCTTTCTCAAGTTCAATTGCTTGATCAACAAACCTTCTCATCCGATGAAAAAGACCACTTAACACCTCCGCTGAAACCGGCTCACCTGATCTTCCAACCGACATCCGCTCCCTTATGGTTTGAATATGAGGGCTGCTTAGAGAAAATAAAACCTGTAGTCAGAAAACCAAAAGACCCAAGAAATAAGCCACGCTCGAAAACAAAACTACACTTAGCAACAGAAAACAATATCCTCAGACACATGCCATGCTCATACCTAGTATAGCAACCAACCGAATACCCTTCTGCCCGCAAAATGTTAGAGACATATGCAGCAGTTGATCCTTTCCCTTTAGTCCCGGCAATGTGAACAGCCTGTAATCACCATCAATATATTTAATCATACTTACACTATAATCTCTAACGAGGCAAACAAAAGGAGCTCATTTGATTATACAAGAAGCAGTGTGGAATGAGTCAGGCATTTGATCGAACACATGGTAGGCAGAGACAATTAATCTATGAAATACATCAAAATTGAAATGTAACCTGTAGCTAATACCATAGCTTCTAAGTCCATCAAAATCAGAACAAGTTTCATAGCTAAATTCCCAGAAATTGAATCAAAAACTGGTCAATTTCTCTCCAACCAACTTAACACTACTAATAATATGCACAACAACGAACAAATTTGCAAATAAAGCTGCCACCTTGAACTTGGACTGAGGATTCCCGAGATACCCCAACAACCGTCGCATCCGACCTAGATCGAACCCTTCATCAGAATCTGTACCAGCGCCTCTGGGCACGCCCGATTTTTCATAGTTCTTCAGAGAATCCAGATAGTCCGTGAAATCCTTCAGTTCTAAGTCCTCCGAACAAGAAGAAAAAGCTCGTTTCGCTACGACTCTATTGAACCTTGCATTAGCGGCTGAAATTAAACATTGCCGGCGGCGACTCGGATGTCCGGCGAGAAGCTTGATGATTTCCATTATGTTTCTGTTTGTTTCTCGAGAAAGAAAGTCTGGGCCTAATTGCTGTGGTTGTGGCCTGCCGCCTGCGGGCTTATATTTGACCTAAAATTACTCGATGATAGTTATTTTGGGACGGATGAGGTTTTTTTTTTCATTTACAAGCGACGAAATAACAAGACTATAGAGACATGTGTTTCTCACCCCTAGTGAGGGCGTTATCTGAGTTAGTTGTTAACTCTCTCCTTAAATCCATAAATCACACCTCATACTGCCGGCAAAGAGGCTCGAACCTGAGACTTGAAAGGAAATCCAAAATGCATCATCCGCTTGGCCCAACATGCTTTGATACGGATGAGGTTATATTGTTCATGTAATATTCTTGTTCCACATTTTTAAAAGTTATATTCACTATGTCTCAAAATAAGTGTATTGTATGAGTTAAATTTTTTATACAAAATATGTGTTTTTCATTTTTTTTAGAAAGTCAGTTATGTATGAATTATCAATTATGTCTATATAACAAGTTAGGTAATATCTTTTAAATTTATTATAATACAAGTTCATCGATATGTAAAGATGAATATACAACTATAACTAGTTTTTGTTTCACTTTTTATAGATATAAAAATGAGGACATTAATTCCAGGACAGATGGAGAAGCATTTTACGTAACTACGACATGCATATTTTTTCATCTGTCCCGACCATTCCCTGCAACGGTATTGTACCGTAAATAATTTATATTTATGACATTTTTTATTGGTATGATCGTGTTGATATAGAAGTGGATGTAACAATTTTTATAGCTATAAAATGATCAAACTTCTCTAAATTCATATATGGTTTGTATTATCTACTAAAACTTGATCACACCATCTTAAAAAACTAGTACAAG
The DNA here is from genome assembly GCA_036897485.1 of Pelargonium nanum. NCBI lineage: Eukaryota > Viridiplantae > Streptophyta > Magnoliopsida > Geraniales > Geraniaceae > Pelargonium > Pelargonium nanum. Next base: position 18,749 of record JAYMTF010001091.1, on the reverse strand, counting down.
TGTGGTGGATTAATTTACTCCAATATCGCATTATTTTGAACTATAAATTTTTTATTCCTAATATCTATAGCTACATCTCACAACTTTGAAGTAGAGTAAACGATACTAATAATTTGTAGCTTATATGAATGTTATAGTGCATATTCATGACAATACTACTATCACATGTAATTTCATGTTAGTCTCTTACATTACTCGTGAAATAAAAAGAAACAAGCTTTCAATTTATGAATAGATACAAACACGATAATAAAATGTGAAAATTTGTGTATATATTAGTTTTGGGGTAAACTATTTGGTGTCGGGTTATCACATTGAGCGTCAAATAATTCTAATTTGAGCTATACAAGACTATACAATAGGATATAAACATTGTGTATCAAATGAGATTCATAAGTCTATGAGTTAACCGACTTATCAAGCTACTATTATGAGTTTGACTCTCGTATTTATGAATTATATTTCATTAGAAATAAAACTATTCAACATTCAAAACACGCAAGCATGCACCATTAACTAGTCGTGTGAGAAACACACAATGCATGTTACATACAACAAGTATAATTATAAATTAATCTTATGAACGTGCTAACATTAACGTGTAAGTATAATTATAAATTAATCTTATGAACGTGCTAACATTAACGTGTTAGATTATCATGCATAGTGTGTTGGATCGTGCTCGATCAACACGATTCATTTAACTAGTATCGTGTTGATTAACATGTCGTGTTTGTATTCAACAGTTTAATACGGTTGCTAAACGTGGCGTTATCGGAACCATTTCGACATTTTGGAATTCAATCCATCATCCATTGATCGACTCACACGTGTCACTCCTATTTTCTTTTCGCATCTTCACTGTGTCTCGCTAACTTCCTCTGTACTCTTCACTTTTATCATCACTTCCCGTTTACTTGGTTCCCACAGAAAACCCTAGCGATCATCTTCAAAATTCGACGTTTTCACGTGTTGATTTCCGATAAATTGTAAGTTTCCCAACTCATCGTAGCAGTATTTTCAGATCCCCTCTGTTTGGTTCCCGAGAAAAGGGAAAAGATATTTAAAGTTCAGATTTTTATGGTTTTTTGGTAGAAATTAATGACTGTTACTTTACTTATATTTCTGGGTTATACATTGAATGGAGTTATCAGGGTTTGAGTTTGATGTTATATATTATTGTGCTTTTGCTTTATACTGTCCCAATTCATGATCAAAATTTAGTAATTTACATTTCAGGTGTGTTCTTGTTTTCTAGATTTTCTTAGCACCCAAACATGGTGTTGGTGTGTAAATGCAATTATACAAATGCTTGTTAGTGTCAAACTAATTTAAATGTTTAACTTTACTTTTCTTATCAGCTATTTGGTTGCTGGTTGATAAAATGTTTGGTTGTGACTCATGCGAGAGTTGAACGGTGCTGTTTGATGAAATTTTTTTAGAGTTGATATGGAGTTGAATGTTGAGCAATCAGAAAGTAAGGATTTTTTTAAAGCTGACGTCGGTTGTGAGGACGAGTTAGAGAATTGTAGAGATAGCAATTCTGAGTTGGAATTGGAGCAAATGAAAAGAAAGGAAATTCAAAAAGCTGTTGTGGTTTGCAAGAAAGGGTTGGAAGATTGTGGAATGGTTAGTAGTTGTCAATTGGGTGTGGGGAGTAAGAAAGTTGAAGAGAGGTGCGCGGAGCTGGAATTGGAGATTCGGAAGAAGAATATCGAGTATGAAGCACTGGAAAGGAAGTTCATAGCGTTAGAAGCTGAAAAGGTCACAATTGAAGACCAGCTTAAGACCTCGAACAGAATATGTGATGAACTTAAAGATCGCATTGCTTGCATTGAAGGTGACCGCAAGCTCAGTGATGAAGCAAAGAAGAGAGTGGAAAATTATGTTGATTTGACAGAGGAGGACGAGGAAGATAAGGTTGTTCAGCTTCTGATTGAGAACAAAGTTTTGGAGTGTGAGAAGAAAAGAGCTGAAACAGAGCTTGAGGAGTGGAAGGAGAAGTTCAATGTTTTGGATAGAGAGAAAAAGACAGCTGAAAGTGAGGCCAAGGTTTGGAGGGAAAAGTTTGAGAAATTGGAGTTGCGTGTCATACAATTGGACAAAAGCTTGGAATTGAGACATGGGCGCGATTTGTTGGATGGAAGGATAAAGGTTGGGTTGGAACTACCAAATCTACATTTTAAGGAAGTAAATGGAACGAGGGAAATGAGTGAAGTGAATAAACTTAAATATGGATTTCATGCTGAAACCAACTCAGACTTCCTGCAAACGAAGGAAAGGGCAGCGGAGTTAGATACAAGCTTTACCCGTAATTCCCCAAACAAAGGAATTGGGGATGCACCAGCAGCAGGTATGAAACAACTTAGCAATTTTTTTATTCTATTTTAGATTTAATAGTTCGATGTTTGGTTGTTTTTGTCTGTCCTTGGCAGCTTTCGTTGTGAATATCCAATACTCTTTATATTTATTTATTTATATGTATTGGTAATGATTCCTGAGGAGTTTATCATAGTGTTCAACTCATTGTCTAAAAGTGATTATAACATAATCTGATATTCTAACATGACTGAACATTTTTCAATGTCTTGTATCTTGTTATTTTTTTCTATACAACATGAAGCTTTTTTCATTAAAAAGAATTCAAATTGCGTGAAATAATGTGGCTATGTTGCCTATTTGAGTTTACTATATTTTAATCACTACCTTGTACCAACTTTGGTGTTCCTTGGCTTGTGGCAGGCACCTCTGGCGACACACCACATAATCTTACAGCTTGTATTGAAGATGAAAAGTTAGGTGTCCGTTTAGAACCTAAACTGAACTATGGAAGACGAGCTAGAAGATATTTGACCTTTGAAGAAAAGAGCAGCACATGTGGAAAAATAGCTCCAGCAACACCGGGTTGTCCTAAACCTTCTTATGGTGTCATTGATATTTGTGACAGTGATGATGAATGTGGCGTTACCCCTATTCAAACTCCTAATCTTGTTAGCGAGGGTAGCTTGAAGATTTCTCTTTCAGCTGATGTTGGTAAAAAGGAAACAATTCCTGAGAACAATGTCAATGACCAATGTGACATTGAAGATATGGATGTCTGCAATGAAAATCTACTGTTTGTTTCAACCCCCAAAAGAAAACGAGCTTCTAATATTGTTACTAGTGACTCTGAGAGTGATGATGATGATGATAAAGTTCCAATTTGTAGACTGAAGAGGACGCATCATAATATTTTAATTTCTGAAAGAAAAAGTTCTGATTCAAAGAGCTGTCCAGTTACTGCGAATATGAGTGGGAGTGACAATGCTGCCAGTACTGTAATCCCTCCCAGGCGGCGTCTTATGACGTTAAGACAATGTGAAGGACAAGATGCATTGCAACAGAAGCCATCGAGTAAGTTGAAGAACGGTGAAACCAAAGATCATTTAGAAATCCCTACAATCAATGATGCAAAGGATGACGAGTCTGAAGAAGTTGGGTTAGAAAGTGAGGGTGAAAGCTTGGGCGGATTTATCGTTCACAGCTCCGATGTTTCTGATAGTGAAGATGATACTGCCTCCCCTGCGACTGCATGTAGAGGTAACAATGTTACAGGTACTTCAACCCCTCCAAGGCAACGCCTTAGGGCTTTGAGACAATGTCAAGGACAAGGTACAGAGCAACAGAAGCCTTCTAGTAAGTTGAAGAACAGTGAAACTAAAGATCATGTAGAAATCCCGACAACCACTAATGTTGAAAATGATCACGAATTAGAAGAAGTTGGGTCAGAAAGTGAGGGTGAAAGCTTGGGTGGGTTTATTGTTGATAGCTCTAATGTTTCTGACTGTGACAACGATACGGCCTCTATTATGTCACAAGATGAATCAGACGACGATGTGGACTTTCACGAAATTTTATCTTCACTTCGAGGAAACAAGAAACACAAAACGGAGTGGGAGTTTGAGGCAGATATGCTTGCAGCATTTGGTAAGGATCCTGAGCTATGCATGAAGGCAGTATGTGCTCTCTATCGGCAGCAAACTGCTGATGAAAAGGTGAGCAAAGAAACATTGCACAATAACTGCAGAGGGTTTAGCAAGCTTGATGCTATAAGGTATGCACTTGAACATTGTTAACTCTTTAGGTTTGCACTCCAAAATGCCAATTTCCAACTTGCTTCTTTTATTTTGCATGTAAAGTTTGACGAATCAATTACTTTTGCTTGATTCTTTACTTATTTTTATACCAGTTTTCTATTTCACCGTTTTATAGGGGTTCTGCTTTGGCCGAGTTCATCACTGATGGAGACCCGAACGGCGAAGTAAAGAAGTCAGTTAAGGAGTTGCAGGCATATGACCAAAAGGCAGTTGAACTGTGCAGAACACTGGCAACTCGCTACTCTAAGCAACTGTTTGAGATCTACAAGAACAAAGAGGATCCTCTTTTTCTCCCTTGTTGACACACTCTGCAAACATCCATGCAAAGATATATGAACCACGAATCATGAAGTTGTGCTCGAATTTGTGTTTGTTCCATGCTTCAGTAGGTACCAAGTTCACACCTCTCTAATCTAACTTGTTTTTGTTATATTATTACAGTAACATATAGTATTAGGTTTGTAAATGTTTTGTTCTATATTTAAGCTTGGTGCCTAGCCTCACAAATTCGCAAAATGTTTTGTTTATATCCCGATAACATATAAATAGCTAAACTTGTTAGTCGCTGCCAAATGCTAATGGTTATGTATATTTCTGTTGCTACTCATTACCTCCGAGTCTCTGGTTTTAGCAAAACTGTGTGCAAATATCTGTTTACAACGAGTTATGCTAATATATTATTTGCTCGTGATTCACTGATTCCACGTAATAGTAGACATGTGGCTGAAAACCTAGGGAAAAAACTTTGCTCGCAAACCTAACACAAGTCAACCACTTACTCGAGCACAAGTATGTTTTGAGATAACACATGTTTTTGCTTTTGCTTTTACTTTTACCGAAAGCTCTAAAACAACAGTTCCCATAAAGTGCCATTTGTTTGATTTTCCCAGGAAGAGCATTATTAAACTACTATTTACATTGTTGGATCCAATTCATCAACCTCTTCCTCAGAAAAGCCATCACCCATAAAAGGCCTCCCAAGAAACCAGCATAGACCCATAGTGAGATATGGAATCAGTGATTTGCAGGGTTAGTAGTGGAGGCCTGAAGGGTGGTGAGCAAGGGAAAGAAAGATTTGGGTACTTTCAAATGCCTCTGCACTATCCGACATACTCGAGATCCGACTATGAGACCATGCCCGAGTGGAAACTTGATCGGGTTCTCTCCGACTATGGCTTGTCGGTTGTCGGAAGCATTGAACAGAGGAGGAAGTTTGCCATGGGAGCTTTTCTGTGGCAATACTAGAACTTGGTATGTGATGTAAAATATCCTAGTATTGTGTATGGTTTTTGTATTCCTCTTGAAGGTAAATTGTTTTGATAAATAAAAATGGGTTACCATTGTGAGTTTAGTCCTAAAATGCTTAATTTCTCCTCCAAATATGACTTATTTGATTGGAAAATAACCTTGGAAACGAACAATTCAGGTTTCAAGTCGGGATTTCTGGCATTATGTTAGAAAGCCTAACCCGACCTTGACTCGAAGAAACGTGGAATTTCTAATCGATTTGGTACCAATTTAGAGCAAACTGAACAGATGAAACCCAAAAATCAAACATTCTTATAGTTCTTCAAGAAAGGGGTAGCTCTTCCTTTTAAACCCAAATAACTCGCCCCATACCGTTAGCAAAAGACTCGAATCTAAAGTCTCAAAGAAAATCCAAAGCGTTCACACCGGTTGGCCCAACCTGCCTCGGCTTCTAGCATTAGTTTAATAACGTATTGGCGCCTTGGTGGACATAATGTCCAAAATCACCCCCTCATAAAGGAGAGAAATTAAATAGTAGAAGTGCACATGATAAGCCCTACCAACCTTAATTATTATGAATATTAATTTTGTGTTCTAAATTTAATGATGAACTCAAATAATGAAACCACCACATAAACAATGTGATGGCTTGCAAGAGAATGAGAGAATCCATGCTGGCAACAATAAGCTAACAGTCTGTCTACTAAAGAAGAAGTCACTTTAGAAATTAACAAAATACAAAAGAAAATGACAAATGTATTTGTCAGGAACTGAAATTTATAAAAGTCGAACAAAATGTTTTGATTCGACTCTCTTACAAAATGATAATCATAATTTGAACGAGAATAAAAACTCTTGTACATCGACACTATAAAATGATCAAAACATCTTTCTACGTGGTCTTAAAATGCAAAATTACGGTGTAGGCACTCAACAAAGTCTAGTAGTCTCGTTCGTTAGTCCGTTTCGCTTGAACTGTTTTCAGTCTAATTCGTGGCATCAGAAACTGGAGCTTAAATGCTCCATCCTACGTCAAATTCCGACCCCACAAATTCAATAAATCGAATATAGATGATAACTAATGTCGTGTCATCTTCTAATGGACCGGACCTGACCGGATCAAAGTCCACAATGAACCTAATTTTATTTTTATTTTTCTGCAAGAAAAAAAATATAGAAAGTAAAGTGAGACTACCAAAACTCACATGGAAGAGTGGGACCCACTTCTAAGAAAATGTGGTGGGACCCAGAAATAATTGATTGGCTATAAAAATAAAAACCCTATAAATAAGCAGTCTCGAGAACACACAACACAGCCGCCTTGCGATTTGCCTTCTCTTTCTCCTTCTCTCTCTCTATCTCTACCCTCAAAATTCAGAACCAGAACGAGAAAGAGAGAGAGAGAGCTAAAAAAAACAAAAATTAAAATCACGAAAATGGCAATTCCTAGGGTTTTCTTTGGAGCTTTTCTCATTTTCGCTTTCTTCTACGCCGTCGTTTCACCAATGGCTCATGCACAATCTCCTTCTCCAGCTCCACCTCCTTCTGCTACAAGCGATGGTAATTTTTTTCATTTTTTTTTCTCTATTTTCATTTTTTTTTTTTGAAAAACATTATTGGGTTTTCTCAGCAATCAAACAATTTGTTGAAAAAACAAACTTGTTTGTAATATTCAATTTTAAATCCATAATGTATGTGTTTGTGAAAAATGAATTTGTGAGCATGCTGTTGATTATGAATATATTTCATGTTATTTGTAATTCAATTTTTTATTTCTAATTTTGGTTAGATAGATACTATTGTAGGCAATTTTGGTACACTTTATTCAAAAAATTTACTATATATATTAATGTTGGGAATATTTCTTTATTGATCAGCATTTCAATATTTAGGAAAGGTAATCAAAATCTCAACCCACAATTTTCAATACTTGATTCGAAAAGCATTGATTATGCTGTAAAAATATAAAAGTACAATTTTTTTCCTCATATACCTTTGCATGTCTTTGTCTAACAAAGTCAAGCAACTATATATCTTAGGAAAATTATTGATAACCTAGCTATTAGTAGTCTTCCAAGACAAAAGAAATAGATTCGGGTGGGCGCTCTGCACCCACAATTCATTGGAGCAGTTACGATTGATAATTCATGAGGTGACAAAGATAGTACACCTTTGCTCCCAAAATGAGTGTTTTATTTCATTTTTTAGAACAGTTAACGAGAAGTTAGCTACTGTTGGACATGTTCATACGTTGTAACAAACTCAAATGATTCTAACTTAAATTGAAAAGGAGCTAATGTGTATGGTTTATGTGTATATGCAGGAACCTCAATTGACCAAGGGATTGCATATGTCCTAATGATGGTGGCATTGGCCTTAACTTACATCATCCATTGATCATCTTCAACAAGATGTCTCATGTTTTCAAGTAGAGTTTCTCCAATTTTTATTGTTAGAGAGGTAGCTCATCAATAAACCATAATGCTCAGATCAGCTGGGCCTTCTTTTTTCTTTTCAGGATTTGTTGTTAGGGATAGAGAGATTGGTACTATGTTCTTTCTTTTTCTTTCTTTTTTCCTGTTGGGTTTAGTTTATGGTAGAGGATGATGTGATTGTATTTCACTTTAGGTGAAGATTGGTTTTAAATATTTCATTTGGGAAATACCCTTTTATTTTGCTTGTATCTATTCTAATGTGGATTCGGGTTTATTCACTTTCAGTGTTTGTCTCAGGTTTAATTCTTTCATTTATTTTTACAAATATGAAGAAAATACTCCCTCATTATCAAAATAAATGTTTTGATTTTTATTTTGAGAAAAATTAAGTTAATTAGCGGTCTACATTTACTCGTGTCCCAAACAACAGGTTGTATAGACTCAAGTAGGGGTTAGACCACTTATACTCTCGTTGTAATAACGAATTAGTAGTCTACATTTTCTCGTGTCCCTGAGACAGGTTGTAAGGACTCCAGTAGGAGTTAGACCACTTATACTATAATTGTAACAACATTTAAGAGATTTTTATTAACTAATCTTAAAAATATAATAGATATTTTATAGGTAATTAACCAACAAAAGAAAGTTAACGCTCAATCAAGACGATATTTAATTGAAACTTATCTAGTAAATAATCAATAATGGCATATGTCAAGTGTAAAACATATCTTGCCAAAGAATCATAAGAGGGTGGTAGTATAATATATGTCAGGTTGTTACTTTGGTAATTTGCAACATCGGTTTGTACACACATTTATACATTTATATATATAAAGATAGAAGCTGGTGTTCAATAAATATGTTATCTTCATTTTCATCAGATTTTGGAGGCCAAGATATTCAATCATTACCTTAACTGAACAAAAATTCTAATTCAAACTATACCCAAAGGTTTCTATGCACAAGAAAATCCAAAAATTCCAACTCCAGTTTCAACATTATGAAACTGGCAAGTGGCAAGCCAGAAAAAAAACAGTGCACATTCATATGCAGACCTAACTGAGAACAAGTCTCAGGAAAAACTTGATTACGAAAAGAACGGAAACCGATAACTTACAAAATATCTGTCCGACCTAATTGATGCATTACAAGTAAACCTATACAGGAATTAGGCAAGAAAGAGAGAATCTACAAGCATTGACCAAACTCTGTGTAGTATCATCTGCAAGCTATGATATCGGCGCAAAAACAAAATCTAAGAGTGCTTCTTCAGGATTTCAAGTCTCTAGTGCTACAAAACTGGACATTGCAATCACAAAGAAGCAAATCTCCAAAAACTGGGCAAGAGTGAACTCTTCCCGGTGTCATGAAGTAGTGTACTGATGACGGTGATGATGTAGAGCATACTTGACAACTTCATAAAATGAAACTACGATACCAACAGAAGGGCCTGCCCGGCCAACGCGCGGACCAACTCCTGTAAATAGTCCCTTCACCCCTGCACTTCTGTTACAATAATGTATAAAATTTCATGAGTGAGAGCAATCAAATTGTATAGGATAATATAACTCAACTTTAGAAAGTGCAAATTTCATTCAGAAAATGCCACCAAAGAGAGCTTCAGAGTGAATTTGAGCAGGACATCAAAATATCGGTTGGACTCAATGACCAAACATATATGCATATGTGAAGAGTTATTGAAAGAATTGTTGCATTATAGTTTAGGTTGGAGATATACCTCCAAACTTCCATTAAAGTTTGCCTAGTTGTCATCCTTGAAGCTCTGATAGGATCTTTCTGGAGAAGATAGAAAGTGAAGAAATACGAATAGTTAGTATAATACAGGAAAATATTGTATACTATCAAAATTATATCTTCTTCAAAAATGAAAATGCATTGTGAATTCAGAATACTAATACTCGGATTAAACAAAATTACCTCTATTTGCCTTCGAGTTTTTGCTACATCTAGAGGACATGTAGCAGCAGCAGCAATGCTTCCTGCAACAAAGCCAGCGGAAAAATTTGCACCCAGGACAGCGGTGATATTAGCATCATCTCCCACCAAACCAAGAAGTTTTCTCCTGATCTGTAAAGAAAGAAAAGGATCTCCAATCAGGCATAGAGCACATACGCAGAATCCAGACGTATAAAAATAGAAAAGGCTAATGTTTACTCACTGGCTCAAGTGTAGACCAACAGATTGCAGAGTATGGAACATCGCGAGCAAGCTGCGCTCCCATGCCTGTCCACAGGACGCGGTAACCTTGCACTGCCGAGAAACAATCACAAGTGAACGAAAATTCAAAATACCAGACATATTGTCAATGTTTTTACAAAAGATTAAATTTTCTCCTTCATTTGTAAAATCTGCAGTATACTTAAGAATCAAGTTACAAGAAATTCCAAAAAAGATATTTGGTTTACTATTGTAAGTTACTTATCTAGATGAAAAACTGAATACGCATCTTCCATTGGCCAAAGGCAAGGCTATATTTTGAAGACAAAATCTAAATAAATCATTGTGCAAGTGACCCGACGCCCACAAGCAGATTGATTGTAGCCAATATTTGCTTCTTCATTTTTTTTTCTTTTTTTATTATCAGTTCATATGATCCCTTTTATGTCGCATAAAAGCAGTTAAACAACAGGAAGCAATGATATAAACAGTTCAGTTTGAAACAACTTCATAATTATACATCACCAAAGTTTGCAAGAAAAATTCACTTACAGCTACTTTGACCATTATTCGTGCTCTTGACACTTGAAAGAACCCCGAGAAGGGTCTTCCAGACTCCAGGTGGCTTCTTTCCAATTTGAGTCTCCTTAAACGCCTGTTTTTTCAACAATAGAAGAAAAAACATAAGTAAAATCTAACTTCGAAACAGACCACTGAAACAGCACAAATGTGAAACAAAGGTGTTGCACAACATAGCTCTGTAATTTGGATGAAGAAAAAAATGGCAACGAGAGCATTACATTCCCAATCAAACAATTTAACTGCTGAGATTATTAATACGATACAAAAAGAAGGGAAGATCTGTACTACCACCACAAACTTAAAAGCCAATTGCTTACACACTTTAAAGAAGTAACCGGCTATGAATGGACAAATATTGAACATAATTAAGAAGTACCGAAGTTTTAAACTACCTGCATGCGAGTTCTGGCAAGTTCAATAGGGCAGCAAGTTGCGCAAGCTAGCGAGCGTGCCAACGCGCCTGCTACTGAAGGCGCATATGGAACAAGGCTTGGAGCATTTTGGGCAGCAAGTTCCTCCAGCTTGTTGCGGAATAAGTCATAGCAAGGAAGGTATATCCCCACCTATTTAAAGAATATGTTTAAGAAAGTGAGTGATTCTCGGAAATGCCATTAAAACCCATGCTTTGTAATGGAAGGAAAAACCAAAATCACATATCCATTAATGCAAAAAGAGTGGCCTTGAAAACATTTATCTTACCATTGGTATGGCAACGGCAAGACCTGCATTTGTGCCTCTCCAAAGTCTAGAAAACCCTTCCTGAAAAAATGAACTCATCAATTGACGGTGATAAAAATGAACAGTTGGGACAAAGATGAGCAGTTTAACAGCAAAATGCCTGCAATTTTTAACATTAAAACAGGCTTGACATATTATCCCAGTATGTTAATAGAAACCCATTTCACTCTACAATAAATATGGAACCATTGGTTAAACCCCTACCATGCAGCAATAGATACTCTTGCATCAAGAAATATCCCATGCTAGAACTGATTATATAAACCAACCAACCTGTCTAATTATCTTGTTGAAAACATCTATCGTTCCATTGTACCGAAAACAATCTGGAGGACATATTGACACTGTGCCATGAACCCCAGCACGAGCACAGGATGGAGAACACCTCAAATCCGCAAACATCTGAGATATAAAAAATTAATCAAAACAGAAATTAAGGATGAATAAGAATAAGTTGATTCATTGAATTTACACACTTAATGCAAAGCCAACAAATAAAATAAGCCAGCTTCTAAAAAATTTAAGAAATGGGTTAAGGGTTTATATGAAGCATAGCTAAAAGGAAGTCACGAAAACTATATGTGCTTCAAATAACAATGGAGTCCAAGGCCATGGAATTGTACAGATTACAAGATACACTTTAATTAACTATGCATCTCAACATTGAAAAGCAATCATACATTAAAATCTGCAAAGTGTTAGTCAAATCTTTTAGCTAAAAAACCTCAGATATTTATACTTATCAGTCAAGCAATCTGCTTGCACAAGATCAAATACATTTCTTGAACATTTCATTAAAACATTTGAAGCACGATGGCATTATCTACATCCCAAATAAATGCAATACTAACCAGCTGAGGAATTCAAACAACTCGAGTCTCCAACTAATCATACATGCACTAAGCCATTAGCCACCAATAATGATATTCAATAAGCTAAACTATGCATATCCAGCCTACGTTGTTCGATTAATTTGGAACAATACTATTCTGTTAAAGAGACGTTTTACTAAACCAAATAGCCATTAGAGGTACAGACTACATTGTTCAAGACACATTCACTCACCTGGTGGTCTAAGCCATCAACATTGATATTCAATAGGGTAAACTATGCATATCCAGACTACCTTGTTCGATTAAATTGCCACAATACTATTATGTTCCGGAGACATCTTACTAAACAAAATAGTACAATTAACTCACTGGTGGTCTAAACCGTGCCTAATTTATGAAACAGCAACTAAGAATCAACCTAGTCTTGCATAGCAAAATCAAATCAATACAGAAACAACTAAAAAGCATAGCACACTTACCATGTTTGGACCAAAATAAGACATGCGGCTTATGTCATTACTTAAAGGATGAGAGTACGGACCTCCAGCCGCCTGTGCTTGCAACCTCGTCTATATATAGGAGCCAATAAGAACATTCAGTATGCATTTTTAGAATTCACTATAATCTGGAACTCTTAAACAGCAATTTATATTACATTTACAAAGCATCATGTCCTGATCCTATCACTAATGAAACAACATCAACTAGCTGAGAAAATGCAGGAACAAAGCATAATTCACAGGCCAACGTTAATTAAACCTAAACACAAAAATAATCTGAAACATAAACAAAGCTACAAATCTGTATATTTTCCCAGACTTTCTCGGCAAGCAAACAGAATGTGACTAAAATAATAAAACATATTACCTTGACAACATCGAGAGGGTTCACAATGATGGCGGAGAGAAACGCCGCACCGGCGGCGGAGAAAGCACTCTCTCCAATTCCTAATTTGATATCAAACGGGCTATTTTTGCGCCGGGACTCAACATTATCCCCAGAACCACTCCCATTCCCAACCTCATTAAAGCTAGTCAACTCCGGCATCGTAGAAAACTGATCGCTGATCACAATCTCTGCTGGCACTGACGCAACTGATTCCTCTTCCCTCATCCACGGACTCCGGATGCGATCCGAATCCACCATCTCCAACAATCTGAAAACGCGATCCAATTCAAAACAAGACAAAACAAAAACCAAATAAGCGATTTATGCAGCGTTTTAGAGGCTCGTTACCGAAACGAAGCAGAGAGGAGGTGAGGTGCTAGGGCTTGACCTCAGCCACGCCGACGACCTCTGTTATTCGATTTGTGGTGCGAGAAAATTGGAAGTGTGTTTTCTCGAGAAACAAACAGGGCTATAAGGTGAAAATTCTAGAGACGTTAGGTTTAGTTTTAGGGGTTTTCTGTGTGGCGTGAGAAGAGGCGCGAGTCGCGCGTTGAGGGATTAAGGAGCGCCGCCAGATGGGGAGTCGGTACTAATTAGGAAAATTAAATTAATATTACGAAATATTTGGACCAATTTAAATAAAATTCTTTATATATTCGGATCAAATAAGAGTTTATGCTTTGTTGGAGAAAAGTGACTAATGAGGCCTCGGCCCACATATTTATTGGGCTTTGTGTGCTTTACGTAATGTCTTGGTGGCCCAATTGTTTGCTTTGTATTTGAACCCAAATCCACGAGCACTTGAATCTTATAATCTATTTTTTGCGGGTTCGGATTGCATGCAGTATGTCTGAAAATTCGTACGACTGGTCCGATAAACCCACATATTTAAAATTGACGTGTAAAATCAGAAATTCTTCCCACAATCTGCACCTTCTGTTCGAGTTTGACTCGAATTCAGATTAGATTGTTAACCGGTACTCGAAGATACTCGATCCAAAACTCGAATATTTGTCAGCTATGTTATTCCATCGATTCTGCCAACTGACTATCCTTGAGCTTCGGCTATCTATGGGTACCTAGACTTGTAGAACAGTATTTTTCTCGACCCGAACTTTTTGATTCCTAAGTTAGATTATCATCTAGATCGATCGGTAAATGTAGTCTTATAGATCTTTTATAAGCCCTTTTTACTATTTGCGTTGCACTATCTATACTATGGTTGAATCACAATTTTCTAGACGTCGATTCGGGTATGTTCTTGCCTTGTGCATGAAATCATATTTCTTTAGATCCTAACAAGACGAGGGTTTTGAAGGGACTGTTACACGGCCTAACTTGCAGACTTGTTCATTTTGGTTGTAACGCGCGGGAGATGGATCATCCTTGCCCAACAAGCTCGAGACTATATAACTTAGAGTTCACTATTTGAACTGAAATTCGCTGGCACTCGAAATTTTACCAATGAATATCTAATTCAATTCAAACAACTTTTAAATCAGGCCTAATCATACTTATCTTGCAAATTTCATATCATACCAAACAAATCTACACGATTAAGCACATTTCGTGCCTAAAAATTAAAATCCGGCCTGAACTCGACCCAAAATATAATTTGGCAGCTCGGACATAACCTAAAACATTAAAAGATAAATGTTGTACAATTTCACTTGATCGGCAGCATCATGTCATATTAAAACCAAGACAACAACAATAGGACAACCTCAACGTCAACGAGAGAATGATTTGCATTTTATTCCTCCGACATAATAATAACACTAATTTCATTGAAAGCACAATTTCAAGTCCTAGAATTATAATGTAATGTGTGTGTAAGTGTAATAAATGGACAAATTAATGACTGCATGTTATGTACAAGCCAGCTTAAAAGTTAAAAGTGTAAAAGTTTTTATTATATATGTTGTTGGTTTAATCTACATAGCAAATAGCAACCAATAGCAGAAGCATATACTTAAATCTTCCATATGCAAACAACAACAACAATGACAACTCATGCACACAAAGCTGCAATTTACTACATTAATTAAACACATATATAACAAAAGTTCTTATTAAAAAGTCAATTTCATCTCTTGTGTTGGCTGGCTGTTTTTCTTTTTTTAGCATTCACATCTTTTAAAAAATCAAAATCGGTGTATGTTTTTGTTGTTGTAAATTTACATGAAGTCAAATTTGATTGTTCGATTATGTCTGATTCTCTTTTTAATAATATAGGAGAGATCAATTACGTCGAGTTGACAATTAATCATGTCGTAACACAATACGAAATTGACATGTTTGGACTAACACACTTTGTAATCACGCGTGTCATGTTCGTGTTGGGTGCCTAAAACACACACACCTAATAAAGTAGTCGTGTTATGATGCACATGGTACTCCCAACACGCATACTTAAGGATATAATTCTAAAGTCCTATTATTGTGTTGAACGTGTTGGGTCATGTCGTGCCAAACGTGTTAGATAGTGTTGTTTCGAACATGTTAGTTCTATATCATTAGAATTATTTCAGGTCATGCGTTCATGTCAATTAATGTCGTGTCGTGTCATTTCAACGCAACTCATTTAGTTACCATGTTAAACATGTTGCGATCGTATTAAATCGTGTACCACACAATCAACTTTTAACGCGATACACACGAATTGCATAGCTCTAAATTTGTGTAACCTTATCTAATTAACTTCACTTTTGAAACATTTACAACTAAACTTCTTACTCATGTACATGATACAAACTTTCACATACCTAGGTAAATAAATCATTTTTGTTCCCATTACCAAGCATATCCCTTAATTACTCAAAGCAAATAAAGTATATCCAATTCACATCCCCTCCCAAATTTCTTGTTGTTCCCTCAAAACCTAGTTTTAAACGTTACGTCAAAACATGCACCTATAAAAATATCCACACCATGCACAAACCACAAGTACTACCACTACTACTCTCATCAACCACCTCAAAACCATCTCCCCCAAACCCTAGAAATGGCCTCCGAGGGCTCATCTCTCGCCGTCCTCAACGCCCTCGACACCGCCCGGACCCAATGGTACCACGTCACCGCCATCGTCATCGCCGGCATGGGCTTCTTCACCGACGCCTACGACCTATTTTGCATCTCCACCGTCTCAAAACTCCTCGGCCGCCTCTACTACTATGACCCCAACACCGGCCTCCCCGGCAAGCTCCCCCACCCCATCAACAACGCCGTCATCGGCGTCGCCCTCGTCGGAACCCTAACCGGCCAGCTCTTCTTCGGCTACCTCGGCGACAAGCTCGGCCGGAAAAAGGTCTACGGAGTCACTCTCATCCTCATGGTCCTCTGCGCCATCTGCTCCGGCCTCTCCTTCGGCAGCTCCGCCAAGTCCGTCATCGGAACCCTATGCTTCTTCCGGTTCTGGCTAGGGTTCGGCATCGGCGGCGACTACCCTCTCTCCGCCACCATCATGTCGGAGTACGCCAACAAAAAGACACGTGGAGCTTTCATCGCCGCCGTCTTCGCCATGCAAGGCGTCGGAATCATCTTCGCCGGACTTGTTTCGATGATCGTATCTAAAATCTTCTTGGATAAATTTCCAGCGAAGCCTTTTAACGAGGACAACGTGTTCTCCACCCAGCCGGAGGCCGATTACGTGTGGCGGATCGTGCTCATGATGGGCGCTTTGCCGGCGCTGTTGACGTACTACTGGCGGATGAAGATGCCGGAGACCGGCCGGTACACAGCCATCATCGAAGGGAACGCGAAACAAGCCGCCGCCGACATGGGACGAGTTCTTGATATCGAGATTCAAGACGAGCAGGACAAGCTGGCCAAGTTCAAGTCGGCGAACGAGTACTCGTTGATCTCGAAAGAGTTTTTCCAGCGACACGGCCTGCACTTGATCGGCACGACCACCACTTGGTTTTTACTAGACATAGCTTTCTACAGCCAAAACCTAACCCAAAAAGATATTTTTCCGGCGATGGGTTTGGTGGACAAGGACGTGAACGTCAACGCGCTCAACGAGATGTTCGAGACCTCTCGTGCCATGTTTGTTGTCGCGCTGCTCGGGACCTTCCCGGGCTACTGGTTCACCGTCTTCTTCATCGAGAAGATCGGACGGTTCATAATCCAGCTCGTGGGTTTCTTCATGATGTCCTTGTTCATGCTCATTATCGGAATCAAATATCATTATCTAACGAATCATGGGACAGCTTTCGCGGCTTTGTATGGTTTAACGTTTTTTTTCGCCAACTTTGGACCGAACAGCACCACCTTTGTTCTGCCGGCGGAGCTGTTTCCGACGAGGGTGCGGTCCACGTGTCACGCTCTCAGCGCGGCGTCCGGGAAGGCGGGGGCGATGGTGGGGGCATTTTGGGTACAAAACTATACGTTGGATGGTAACTTGGAGAAGATCAAGCGTGCCATGTATTTTTTGGCGTTTACAAATATTTTAGGGTTCTTTTTCACTTTCTTGGTGAGTGAGACCAAAGGGAGGTCCTTGGAGGAGATCTCCGGCGAGGACGGCGGTGCCGGCGCCGGACATAATAATGACACTCAGATGGCCGATCATAGGGCGTCGGTGGGAAGCCAAAGGGAGGCTATGTGAAAATGATATATAAAAAAATGGGAATAAATGAATTTTATATATGTGTGAGGAGTGAAATAAGTGAATAAGGCAAAAACAAGAACCTTGTTTGATTAGGTTTTGATGTGTGTCTCATAGTATATGTGTCCAAAATAAGAACCTTGAAATTGGTGTAATTTTAGGTGGAGCTAGCTAGCAATGCTCTTAAGGATGATGTGGGCTTTTACATTATTTTGTATTTTTATAATTTTGTTTTGTTGAATTAATATGTTGTCTTTATTATTTTTAAATTATATTTCTCATTGTGATGTAGCATACATATAAAATGCAAGTGCCTTAATGGATCAATTGTATTGGTATTGTATCTTTTTTTATCATTTGAAATCTTAAAAAGTAATCTAATTTGATATATTGTTGTTAGACATTGACAATTTATCATGGAGGACGAAATAACAAGAAACTAACTAGAAAAAGAGGTAACACTTTAAAATCCTCCCTTAGCAAAATAATTGACATACCGTGACAAGATAATTTGATAGCCAAATGTTTCAAATTAAGCTATACTCTTGCAAATTGCAAAAATAATAGCAAACTCATAAATTATAAACTCAAAAATCACAAACTTTAACATAAGCTCATAGTTTTAACAAACTCGATCGACACATGTTACCCGTGTTGCAACCAATACAAAATAATTATAAATTCAAGTAATTACTTAAACAAATTAAGTAAAATGAGAGTGACTAATTATTCATGTTTAGTTTATAAGTATGAAACTTTATATTTGAATTTTTATGTATAAAATAGTATTTGCACAACAATTATTATTGAAGTTGAAGATAAAAATATTATTTCATGAAATAAATTTGTGAAAAGATTGTTTATATTAATTTTATTACTAAAAAAAAGTGGCTAGGTCTGTCTAGGGAGAGTAGAAACTAGGGTTTCACGTTTTTCTCTTTTTGACGGCGATTATATAGGCGGCGACGGTGCTTTTCTCGATCATCAAACGAAAGAAGCAAGTAAGGATGTCAGGAGATATGTCGGCTAGGTTGAATGGGAACGGCGTGAAGGGCATGGAGGGGGACGGCATGGCTGGGGGGGGCGGGGGGGGGGGGCGGGGTGG
>JAYMTF010001090.1:0-26446 GCA_036897485.1 Pelargonium nanum | reverse complement strand
AATGGCACGAACTGGATAGTTCAGGGACCATTTTGAACTTTTTTTTCCAAAACTAAAAAGGAATTTCACAAGGTTGAAAACTGTGAGACTATTTTCAATTTACTCTATCTAGATTTGATATTTTGTTTGTTGTTTTGTCAGTTTTGTCAAATTTCGAATATTTTGTACCAAAGAATACGTCAGAGAGACAAATATTAAAATCACTTCTCGACTTCATTGCGGTTTTCTATTCGATGGTATGTAGAGACTGTAAAGTAGTGTTTCGTTGGTTTACATTCGACTTGGTGTCACGATGGCTGAAGCGTTTGATGCAAGGATGAGTAGGCTCACGTCGGAAGAAAAGGCTCACACATTCGCTTGAAAGACGAATGACATGTCCATAATAGATCGAAGTATAATAAGTCATTGACCCAACACGTTCCGAACACCCTACTACATTTACATTATGGCGAAGTGACACATTATCATCGGTTGTATCAGCTCATCTTTCTCGCAAGTTTTATCTAATTTTGTGTCATATTATTAGTTTATGCCTATATATCTCAATATTTCTAATTTAGATAAATATGAAAGTTATAGAACGTAAGAAGATAGTAAATGAGATTGTCTCTTCTAAGACTCTTCCTAACTAACTACTTAATTACTAAATAAAGTCACTTGAGTGAGGAAAGTTAGTTAAACTAGTTTCCCGGGTAATTTGAGGTTCCAAAATCATGGCCATCAATTTCATTTCCAGTTTAAAGAAAAAATGGGCAAATGGGTAGTTAAGGATTTACATGAAACTAGTCCCTTTCCTGCCTCATTTCACTTGCTATGTTACTTACATTTTGTAGAAACTAATTACTTCCTTTTCATTGCTATGCCTAACTACTCTTACAGCTATACACCTTAGGTCTACCCCCTAAGCATTGCAGGTAACATCTCGAAGGTCGACGACTGCTCTGTTCCGAATCTTCTGATCCCTTTCGGGTAAGGCCCCGTAATCTCGAATAGGAGAACCAACCTTTCAGGAAGTGAGCCAACTTGAACTCTGGCGTCGGAGCTTCCTCGTCTTCATAATCGTAATCAGTTGCTCCACCCTCTTCTCTCTCTTCATCACCATTTGATCCGGGTTTTGACCTTCTCTCACCAAAGACACCTTAGAAACATTAGTACAAATGATACATTATACTGCATTCAGTAAAGAAAATGGGCTGTTGCCATAGTAGCAGCCTTCATCAATTCATTCCAGTAATTAAAATTTTAACTTCCTATGCATACTTGTGCTATTTCAAAGCTTCGACAATCACTGAAGATCAATGTCGGTTTGCAGCTAGGATGCTGCAATGATGCAATAAGATACCAAACTTTCAGCACACACTCAACATCATCCCCTAAGTAGCTAGCTCATTTTGTTTTGTCCATTTAGACCTCATACTTGATTGGCTTTCTCTTTCTAGGGAAATAATCATATTCATTGGTATTTGCTTATACTAAAAAGCACTTCATGCCAATTATTCATGACTAAGCAACCAAAATTGAAAAGGGCGGGCACAATCCAATAGATGCGTGTAAGCAATGTATAAGAGAAAGAATTTTGAATTTCTGCATAAACATAATGTCAGTTATTGCATGCATAATGTCTACGGGTGGAGTTAAGATGGTTGTCTATGTTGGTTCATAAAGATAAAGTCAGCCTGAATCAGATTACAGTTTACGATAAATAACAGTTCAGGCGCAGTCTAGCAGTGCATAAATTACTCTACTCAAAATCTGTCGCACAAATTTAGTGCAGTGCCACATTAATGGGTAAAATAGAACTTTAGAGATGTGGCCATGCATGTTTCAGATCGACAACTGCATGTCTTGAGTATCAGGTCGAAAGACATGACTGTCAACACTATGAGCAAGAACGTAGGATTCTTACCTCCAAGACTTTTTGCTAGTGACACCCTCGCTTTTAGTCAATTTCTCCAGAGGTGAGAAATTGATGGACATATGCCTGATAAATCGAAGCTGCACATACCAAAGTAAGACACGGAAAAGAACAAAAACAGCTTGAGACCAAGAGTGTACAAGAAAGAAACAATCCAATAAGCCCCAGAGTAGAGAACTCAAAACATCAGTGCAGAGAGCAGGAACCTTGAATTCACCTCAGGAGTACCAATGATTGCTTCCATTATTTTAACTTATTCTAATATCATCAAAGAAAGAAAGAAAAGAAACCTACAGCAGTATGTCATAAAGAAATTAATGAAAGTTCCCTAGTGCAATTCTTATCTAAATGGTAAACAAGATCAGAACAACAGACCTTTATTGGTACAGGATTCAGCAAATGATTGTGAAAAACTAGATTATCAATATAAAATAATGAAAAAACATCAAAATTAGGGACCAATGTGGAAGAATTAAGGCCGACAAGGATGTTGGTGTAGCGAGGGAAAATACAAAGGGCTGATGCTTAACAGAAGAAAAGTCGCCCCCAAGTGAAAATGAACCAAAACAAATTAATGCCTAGTGAACAACTATGATTCTTGCTTTAAATATAAACAGATAAATAAAGGAAGGAAAATTTAGAAATTTGAACAGGGTGAATAACACATTAAAGATAAATCCTAATCCAAATGAACTTTTCAATACTAAACAATCCCATTCAGTTGTAATAGTTCAAATGATTGAGTTGGATATGTTAAGATGACACCTACTATAGCATATATTTCTGTTCTATAATTTGCACCTTTGGTTTGGTCTTAGCAACCTAGTCATCGAATGAACACGATATGGTCAGTCACACTAGGTAACAATCAGATGCCACTAGCAAATGATCCGAACCAAATACCATTCTGGAGGCTAATTTCTTCATGAATTCCACAAAAGAGAGCAAGGGATAGTATAGAATACTTACCCGATCACCATCCTTAATACCAAAATTTTGGATGTGCGCCTTGTCACTAAGTAGTTTCTGGTCTTCATAACATAAGCAAAAGTGTCCCCAAACGTGCGACCTGAGCGCATCAAACTTCAAATCAGGTGAACTGCAAAACTACTGGGAACATAGTATTATCTGTGAAAAAAAGCCCCTATTTTCTCAAACAGACAACCCACCAAAAGAAGTACATTGGAGCGACCTTAAAACTAATCACTTAGCCATAGAGAGTAATACCATGAAATCTTGTCTGGACCATCCTTAAGTGATGAGCCAAATATTTCCTCTATTGCTTGTTTGAGATCTCCCACAGTTGCTTTGTTTGCAACATGAACTTCTGAAGCATCAAAAGCAAATGTTAGATGTCAAACATAACTAAGTAGCCATGAGATTGGGGATTCAGTTATACAGCACATTTTCTTCTTTTTCTTTCTTGCTTAACAATAAAATTTTGAAAAAACTAAACAAAAAACCAGCAACTAAAACACGAATAAAAGGTGGAAACAACAATTAAATCAGCAAGACTATTTGTTCTCAGTAACCATGCTTGTTGTTGAACTTCCTATAAAATCATTTCTTAGTTCTTACCACATCATAAAAAGGGTAATGTCAAAATATACTGTTTAGACTTTACTTTCAGCTCATAACTTTAGAGCTTTGGTTCAAATTAAGTGATATTATGTGAAAATAATGCTTAATTTATCTCCAACAATGGACTGTTTGGTTCAAATCAAGAGACATTTCCAACAAACTCTAATGATTAAGAATAAAATAAAATGTGAAAAACGTTTGAAGAATTGAAGAGAAGTTATAAAAATACCAAAGAGAGAGCCATCTAGCTTGAGAACGGAGAGATTGAGGAGGTTGTTCTTGGGAAGCTTGTGGTAGCTAAAGGGCTTATTAGTAGCATTATCGGCGGCGGCGTCACGATGATTGGTGAGTGAGAGCGAGAGTGGAGCGGAGCATCGTCTGTGAATCAAATTGAGAGTGGTGAGACCGCGGTTGGTCTCCTCCTCAGTGCCATTAACGCTTTGCATTACTGAAGAAGAAGAAGAAGAAGAGAGAGAGAGAGAGAGAGCTGTGTTGTGTTGTTGGTTTGGCATTGAAACCCGGGAAGACCGTTGCGTACCCTCTTCTGGTTTCTGCCTCTGTGTTTTAAATCATTTTTAAATAAATAAAAAACAGTGAGTGTCATATTATTTGTGTGTGTACTGTGGACTGTGGTCCAACTATATCAACATTGTTTTTTTATATATATATATATTTTATTCTAGGGAGGAGTCCAAATTAGTTATTGAACTTTTCATTTTGTGCTATTTTAGTCTCTTAACTATTAAATGTGTCAATTTAGTAAATTAGTTATACTAATGAGTCAGTTTAGTCTAAACGTTTTAAGAAATGGAGCCATTTAAAGACATTCCGTCAAATTTGTTAGCGGAAACGTTAAAATTACAATAAAATAATATTTTTAAATTGACACGTTTGATAGTTTAAGGACTAAAATGGCACAAACTGGATAGTTCAAGGATTAATTTGGATCATTTTTCTAATATTAATCATTTCTTCATCATCAATTTAGTATTAAAAAATATTTTCTTATTGTAATTTTAACGGTTTCGTTAACAAATTTGACGGAATGTCTTTAAATAACTAGATTTTTAAAAATGTTTGGACTAAAATGGCTCGTTTGCATAAGTTATGTACCAAATCGACACGTTTGACAGTTGACGTACTAAAATGACACGAACTAGATAGTTGATGATCAATTTGGACATTTTTCCTTTATTTTATAAAACAATGGTTTAATCTAGTTCGAATTTTAGGCCTTGTTTGGTAACGATCATGAGGGTAAAATGCCTCCAGGCCCTCTGAACTTGTCAAAATTTTGGAGATGACTTTTATTTAGATTTTTTTACCATTTTAGAACCTAGACTTACCACAATTTGCATTTTAGTCCAATCGTCCTCCTACATACCGTTCCCAACTGACACGTCACCGCGGCCGGCCACGTCACCCTTCCACGTAAGCCGACCTCGCCACGTCATCTCCCTACACCCCATTAACTTAAATGCTGTGTTTCGTTATTTTTTAATTGAATATCAAATTGAATTTCAGCCAATACCAAAATTGCCTTTAATCCATATATTAATTGATATTTAGATAGATTTGCCAACTCTAATTTTAGGAAAAATTGCAGGCAACTCCATGTAATTATCACTAAAATGCACAATTTCCCCACAATTTTATCCGTAGAAAAGAAACCACCACCAATTTTCTCAGTAGTCTCTTTGAGAGACAGTCACTGAAAAACCCATAAACCCTAAAATCGAACGAATAGCTGTAGAAAAGATTACGCTGGACGAACAGTGGCGGGGGCTGAATCCGCGATCTGTCATTATCAGTGCTTTCGCGAGGACCCGAAGTTGAAGGAGAGCGAGGCAACGCAAACATGTGGAACAACGGCGGGCAGCTTGCGCCGCCAGGAACCGGCGGTTCATCGATTCCGCCACCTCCTGCGGCGCAGCCTTCGTACACAGTGCTTCCATCTCCGGCGGAGGCCGAGGCGAAGCTCGAGGAGAAGGCCAGGAAGTGGATGCAACTGAATTCCAAGAGGTATGGCGACAAGAGGAAGTTTGGGTTCGTGGAGACGCAGAAGGAGGACATGCCACCCGAGCACGTCAGAAAGATTATTAGGTGCGTCATTCTCATTTGTGTGTTTCTAAGAACTTTAGTGTTTTTGTAGTAGTTTTTGTGAGTGTTTTAGTTAGCAATTCTCTAGTTTCGTGAAATCATCTAGTGAAAATCAAGAAACTTAGATCCCTGTGGCTGTTCTTGTCTTCATTTGACCCTTTAGGGTGGTTTAGAAGGTTTAGTTTGATGTGAATGATTGATGAGTTTATTACTGTAGACATGTTTACTTATTAGCTGAAGGGGATATGGATTGAGATATGTTTCTAGAAGTTAATATTTTCTTCTTGTTGTATGTTACAAAATCTTCAGTTGGGTAGCATTTGAAGAGCTGGAAATTTCATAGTTTATAGGTGTTATTATTCTTCTGTTTGTAATTCATTTTATTCCTCAAAATAAGCAAGGCTATACAGAGTTTCCATGTCAACAGTCCATATTACCGGAGTTAAGTAGGAAGCACATGCATTTTTGGTTTTATGATAGTTCCATGAATTGGGTTTGTACCATTTCTGTAGTTGAAGGTGCTTTTGTAGCTTGGGTACTTCATAAAATTACTTACAGTCACACACCCAGTTAAAAAAGTGATTCAAGGCATCATTGACAACACCTTTGTTTCTCTGTGGCATGCTGAGCATATATTCAAATGAGTGTGAAGTTGTATTTGGTTGGATGTGCTTGTTAAATCAAAGACTTGAGAAGGGCATTTAGAATGTGACACATGATAGGATAACTGGCGTAGTTTCTTGTCTAAACTTTTTCTTCACTCCATTTGGTAATCTTTCATGAAAAGAAAACATGAAATATTATGAAACGGAGGTAGTACCAAATAGAAGCTCAAGTTTTAAGAGTATAGGTAGTGCCAATTTGAACTTCTTAGTTAAATCAATTAATAGCTGCCTATGAAGCACCCACACTCTCCTATAGCAGCGTGTAGGTGTCCAACACTCGAATCGGACACGAGTACACGACACTCTTCCAACACTCTGTACCCTATTTTTAGTTAAAATTTTATATTTTAAATAATTTTTTTAATTATTTTTCAAAAAAAAGCCTAAGTTTTGTTCATGTACTGTAATCGCTTGGTTTTTTTCTTAATTGTTTGTGAGTTTTGGTTGAATTTATGTTTATTTTAGTTTGATTTACTATCGAGTTAAATTTCAATACAATTAAAAACCATAAATACATATAATTTGCTGTATATAAAATATTTATTTAATTAAAAAATTAACGTGTCAGTAACGTATCATTCATGTTGTACTTTATTGAAAATGGTGAATCGCGTCACAAATTCGTGACGCATGTCGATATTGGTGCAACATAGATAGCTGCAGTGCACTGATTGTGGGTTAGCATGATCGTACATAGCCCATACTTTTGAGCAGGTTCAATTATTTTTTGTTTATGATGTTTTTTGTATGCCTTGTGAAAAGATTTTCCGCAATGAGTGGATTGCAGCGTACTTTTTAACAGAAGCGTGTGGCTCTGATAGCGTCATACACATTAGTGTTGCCCTGAGTAATTGAGTGTATTAGTTGTTTACTCCTGTTTCCTGTTTGACAGAGATCATGGGGACATGTCTTCAAAGAAATACCGACATGACAAGCGTGTTTATCTTGGAGTGCTTAAATTTGTTCCGCATGCTGTGTATAAGCTTCTTGAGAATATGCCTATGCCTTGGGAACAGGTAGCCTATTTAGTATTTACCATATAAATTTTGTTCTATTTCAGTTTATCTGCAAGAACCTTCTTATATTATGGTGTTCCATTTTTGTTTGTAGGTCCGTGATGTGAAAGTCTTGTACCATATTACTGGAGCAATTACATTTGTGAATGAAATTCCATGGGTTGTTGAACCAATTTATTTGGCTCAGGTATGGATTCTCTGCTTGCTATCTGTATTGGTGTGCTTTACTATGTAATATTACCTTTTTCTCTAAATATGTTTGAAGATTGTATTAAGTTGAAGGGATATGGTCATTGGTCAGCTGGTGTTGGCTTTTTTAGCGGATTCTGTACCAGTAAAAGTTATGCATATATATATATATACACATATATATACATACCAATAGTTGGGGTATTTTTAATGCCTATTCAATAAGTTGGGTTTCTACTTGTGAATTTTCCTTTTTTTTTTACTGCTAAATTATTATCATATGCAGTGTGCTTTATATTTCTGAAGTTTTATTTTTCCAAAATTATTGATGGGCCTCCAATGATGTTTACACAGTGGGGTTCGATGTGGATCATGATGCGGAGAGAGAAGAGGGATCGTAGACATTTCAAAAGGATGCGGTTTCCACCGTTTGATGATGAGGAACCTCCGCTTGACTATGCTGATAATTTATTGGATGTTGATCCTCTAGAGCCAATCCAGCTAGAGTTGGATGAAGAAGAAGATTCTGCCGTGTATACATGGTTTTATGACCATAAGCCTCTTGTAAAAACAAAGCTTATCAATGGACCGAGTTACCGGAAATGGCATCTTTCCCTCCCAATCATGGCAACTCTTCATCGGCTTGCAGGGCAGCTGCTTTCTGATCTAATTGATCGCAACTATTTTTACTTGTTTGACATGGAGTCATTCTTTACTGCCAAAGCATTAAATATGTGCATACCTGGTACGTTTATCTATCTTGGTTTTCGTTGTTTGCTCCTAATTGTGACCTATATCTCCCAAATAAAATATATGTTAAGCATTTGTTATATAGTTTTCATAGTTATTTTGTTTGTTGGTGGAGGATGATGGCTACTTGGGACTTCCTGCCTTAGGAAATGGTAGGGTTATGGCACTTACTATTGAGCTTATAAGTTTCAATTTCAAATTGCTGAATTAGTATTTTGCAATAAGAGTAATCTGTGTTTTAAGTTCCGTATCTGTCTCCTGATTTTAATAACCTATGTCAGTACTTGTCAACTAGACTGTTAATTTCAAATTAGTATTTAATTTTTTTGAGGGGTTGTGATCAAATAGTCCTGTAGGTTATAGATTTTTTTTAGTCATAAATTTGGCATCAGAATAGATTAGAAACTTGTACTGCATTATGTTAAACTTTATATCTTGATAAGATAAGAAACTGAATGAGAATCGAATCATATTATTTTGTACTTTTTTCTTGGGAATTATACTATTTTTCCCCTTTTGATGCTGATCTGTAAAATTAATTTCTGGATGGACTTCAATAAATCCTATAATGGTTGTACATTTGCAGGTGGTCCAAAGTTCGAGCCTCTGTATCGCGACATGGAGAAAGGGGATGAAGATTGGAATGAGTTTAATGACATCAACAAACTTATCATCAGATCTCCTCTTAGGACAGAATACAGAATTGCATTCCCTCATCTATACAATAATAGGCCCCGGAAAGTGAGGCTCTGTATCTACCACACTCCTATGATTATGTACATAAAAACTGAGGATCCTGACTTACCTGCCTTCTATTATGATCCTTTGATACACCCAATTGTTAGCGCCAACAAAGATCGTCGTGAGAAGAAAAGTTATGAAGATGAAGATGAAGATGATTTTAGCTTGCCAGAAGGGGTGGAACCATTGCTGAAAGACACTCAACTTTATACGGACACCACAGCTGCAGGTGTTTCTCTTTTATTTGCTCCACGTCCTTTTAACATGAGGTCGGGTCGGATGCGACGGGCTGAAGATATACCCCTGGTGTCAGATTGGTACAAGGAGCACTGGTAATACTTATTATTTTTCTCTCATTCTGTTCAGATTTTTTTTACTCTGTTTTCATGGTCTGTACTTTGATATGTGATCTGATTTTCATTTGGCTGCTTTGCTTTTTATTGCAGTCCTCCATCCTACCCTGTAAAAGTTCGGGTTAGTTATCAGAAATTGTTAAAATGTTTTGTCCTGAATGAACTGCACCACAGGCCACCGAAGGCTCAAAAGAAGAAGCATCTTTTCCGTTCTCTTCAAGCAACTAAATTCTTCCAAACGACTGAGCTTGACTGGGCTGAGGCAGGTCTCCAAGTGTGTAAGCAAGGGTACAACATGCTTAACTTGTTGATACATCGGAAGAATCTGAATTATCTGCATCTTGATTACAATTTCAACTTGAAGCCTGTTAAGACTCTCACAACAAAGGAACGTAAGAAGTCACGATTTGGTAATGCCTTCCATCTGTGCCGTGAAATATTGCGTTTGACTAAGTTGGTTGTTGATGCCAATATTCAGTTCCGGTTGGGTAATGTGGATGCCTTCCAGCTGGCTGATGGATTGCAGTACACATTTTCACATGTTGGCCAGTTGACTGGTATGTATCGCTACAAGTACAGACTTATGCGGCAGATCAGAATGTGCAAAGATTTGAAGCACTTGATCTATTACCGCTTCAATACAGGGCCAGTGGGTAAAGGACCTGGATGTGGATTCTGGGCACCAATGTGGAGAGTGTGGTTATTCTTCCTTCGGGGTATAGTGCCCTTGCTAGAACGTTGGTTGGGTAACTTGCTGGCACGTCAGTTTGAAGGGCGTCATTCGAAGGGAGTAGCCAAGACTGTTACAAAGCAGCGGGTAGAAAGTCACTTCGATTTGGAGCTTCGAGCAGCTGTTATGCACGATGTGCTTGATGCCATGCCGGGTAATTAGTTTTTTTTTTCCCTTCCCTTACTTTGTATATAATCAGATTTTTTTATTATTTTTTATCTACATTTCTTGATCTGGTACATAATTCGAAGTCTCTTTTTGTGGCTGTATGGTGTTGAATTTCAGAGGGCATCAAGCAGAATAAGGCTAGGACAATATTGCAGCATCTTAGTGAAGCATGGCGCTGCTGGAAGGCAAATATTCCTTGGAAGGTAACATCTATCTCCATATATTTGCATATGAACTGTTATTTGCTACTCAATCTTCCTCATCGTTGTACACTTTGTGTTCAGGTTCCTGGTTTGCCGGTTCCCATTGAAAACATGATTCTTCGCTATGTGAAATCAAAAGCAGATTGGTGGACCAATGTTGCTCATTATAATCGTGAACGTATAAGAAGAGGGGCAACAGTTGATAAGACAGTCTGTAGGAAGAATCTTGGAAGATTGACTCGCCTTTGGCTTAAGGCAGAGCAGGTACATATTTCATTGTAGTTGCCTTTTCTTATATATCCAGATTTGATGTTATAGTAGTCATATTGGTATTGTTTTGTGTTATCTCTTAAATTTTTTGTTCATATCATTTTCTCGTGTAGGAACGCCAACACAATTACTTGAAGGATGGTCCATATGTGACACCTGAAGAAGCCGTTGCCATTTACACAACCACAGTCCATTGGTTGGAGTCGAGAAAGTTCTCCCCTATTCCATTTCCTCCTCTTTCATATAAGCATGACACAAAGTTACTTATCCTTGCTCTGGAGAGGTTGAAGGAATCTTATAGTGTGGCTGTGAGGTTGAACCAGCTACAAAGAGAAGAGCTAGGTCTAATTGAGCAAGCTTATGATAATCCACATGAGGCTTTATCACGAATTAAGCGTCATTTGCTTACTCAACGAGCCTTTAAGGAAGTAAGTATTCTTGTTATTTACAAAGTGCTGTTGTTTTTTTTTTTTGTCGTTGGAACTTTTCTCATATGAATATTTATGGCTTATGAAATGCCTGTGCAGGTTGGCATAGAGTTCATGGATCTGTACAGCTCTTTGATTCCTGTTTATGAGATTGAACCACTCGAGAAGATCACTGATGCTTATCTTGATCAATACCTGTGGTATGAAGGTGATAAACGTCACCTCTTCCCGAACTGGATTAAGCCTGCAGACTCAGAGCCACCACCACTGTTGGTTTATAAATGGTGTCAAGGTATAAATAATTTACAAAGCGTATGGGATACCAGCGAAGGACAGTGTGTGGTGATGGTTCAAACAAAGTTTGAAAAATTCTTTGAAAAGATTGATTTGACAATGTTAAACAGGTAAAGTATTTGTGTGGATTCTTTGCTGACTGTACCCAGGAGAGAGTTGTAGTACTTAAATTGATGTTTCTGTTTCTTTTTGGCAGGTTACTTCGTCTGGTTCTTGATCACAACATTGCTGATTATGTCACCGCAAAGAACAATGTTGTGTTGTCTTATAAGGATATGAGTCACACAAATTCATATGGTCTGATACGTGGTCTGCAGTTTGCTTCATTTGTTGTACAATATTATGGACTAGTGCTTGATCTCTTGCTTCTTGGGTTGACTCGAGCCAGTGAAATTGCTGGCCCACCACAGATGCCTAATGAGTTCATTACTTATTGGGATACAAAGATAGAAACACGACATCCAATTCGGCTGTACTCTCGATACATTGACAAGGTGCATATATTGTTCCGCTTCACTCATGAGGAGGCTCGGGACCTTATTCAGCGGTATCTTACCGAGCATCCTGACCCTAACAATGAAAATATGGTTGGATATAACAACAAGAAGTGCTGGCCAAGGGATGCTAGAATGAGACTAATGAAACACGATGGTATGGATCTTTCATTAATACTATTTAACAATCATAATTTATGGAATGGAGCAGGTTGCATGGACTGAGGGGTTACTTTTTCTCTTCAATCTTTTCAGTGAATCTGGGAAGAAGTGTTTTCTGGGATATGAAGAACCGTCTTCCACGAAGCATCACAACGTTGGAGTGGGAGGGAAGCTTCGTGTCAGTCTATAGCAAGGATAATCCAAACTTGCTTTTCAGCATGTATGTCTGTTATACTATTTATTGCATGTTTACTTGAGTGAGTGAAGCAGGTTATTGATGTGGACATCCATAATCAACATGTAGGAGGGATGTTTGGCCGATTTTAGTTCTCATTACGTACTTGTCATTTGGTCTAGCTCGCAATCACACTTTTGTGAGTTTTGTCTTTGGGAACTTGGTTATTTTTTATATTATGCAATATGTTCTAAGGGTGTTGTGCCTAGAGAAGTAGTAAGTAGTAACTTCACAATACAAGTACACTTACTTGATGTTGGCCTATGCAATATTCAATATTAAATTGTCTATGGAGCTGAAACTATTTTGTGGATGTGGTATTTCTCCTTGTAGAACTCACCTATATGTTAGTGTATCGCCCTTAACATGTATCTTCCCTTTCAGTTTTTTATGATACATCTGCTGTTGACCTACAGGTGTGGATTTGAAGTCCGGATACTCCCAAAAATAAGAATGAGTCAAGAAGCATTTAGCAACACAAAGGATGGAGTATGGAATCTGCAGAATGAACAGACCAAAGAACGGACTGCAGTTGCTTTCTTACGAGTTGACGATGAGCACATGAAAGTTTTTGAGAATCGTGTGAGGCAGATTCTCATGTCTTCGGGTTCAACAACATTTACAAAAATTGTCAACAAGTGGAATACAGCCCTTATAGGTTACCTATCTGAATATTTCTTTATGTATCATATGATAACTAATGAGTGTAAGAATATATGCAGTTCTTTTTATTTTTCTGCTGAACTTGTCTTTCAAAATTTGCAGGTCTTATGACATATTTCCGTGAAGCCACTGTACATACACAAGAGTTGTTAGATTTGCTGGTTAAATGTGAAAACAAAATCCAGACCCGTATTAAGATTGGGTTGAATTCAAAAATGCCAAGCAGGTATGTGTTATTCAGTATACATGTTTTAAGTTATGAAGACCATTGGCTACAACAGTTCTTGACTGTTGCGTCTGCCTTTTCAGATTTCCTCCTGTTATATTTTACACGCCTAAAGAAATCGGAGGACTTGGGATGTTGTCAATGGGTCACATATTAATTCCACAGAGCGACCTCAGATACAGTCAGCAAACAGATGTTGGTGTTACTCATTTTAGGAGTGGTATGAGCCATGAAGAGGACCAGCTTATTCCAAATCTTTACCGCTACATACAGGTATCTAAAGAAATTGTATTGCATACAGATATGTGCTAAACTGTATGAGCCTCTTTTGTTTCCCAGCAGCCTTGGAAAGTGAGTTCATAGATTCTCAACAGCCTTGGGAGACTGAATTCATTAATTATCTTTTTTGTTTTTCAACAGCCTTGGGAAAGTGAGTTCATTGATTCACAGCGCGTTTGGGCGGAATATGCACTGAAGAGGCAGGAAGCTCAGGCACAAAATAGGCGTTTAACTCTTGAAGATTTGGAAGTCCGTGTTTCTTATTTTTCCCATTTTTCGAGCATAAATGTTTTATGGAAAGGTGATTGTTGTATTCATTCTAACGGTGCCAATCAATATCTTCTCAGGATTCGTGGGACAGGGGAATACCTCGTATAAATACATTGTTCCAGAAGGATAGGCATACTCTGGCATATGACAAGGGATGGAGAGTGCGCACAGACTTCAAGCAGTACCAAGTTTTGAAACAGAACCCTTTCTGGTGGACACACCAGAGGCATGATGGGAAATTGTGGAACTTGAATAACTATAGGACTGATGTCATCCAGGCACTTGGAGGTGTTGAAGGAATTCTCGAGCATACCTTATTCAAAGGAACATAGTAAGTAAATAAATATAATGATAAGCGGGGGACATTCTAAGTAAAAAGTAGAAAGAGTATACTCTGTTCTTGCAAGAACGGACTGAGGGTCACAGTTACCCAGCAAATCTGTATGATTATCATTATATGTCAATTTGGGGTGAGTGGTAGGGGGTGATTGTTGGAAAGTATATTGGACAGAAATGACAGAAAAAGTTGGGTCATATGATTACTAGTGTCAATTGATTTTGTGGCGATATTGGTAACAACAACAGCTATGTTGATAGCTATTTATTCTGTTACAGTTGATTTTGTGGTGATTTCATTTATTCTCACTAGTGCAACTGACATTGTTTACCTGATTTCAGCTTTCCTACTTGGGAAGGTCTCTTCTGGGAGAAGGCATCTGGCTTTGAGGAGTCAATGAAGTACAAGAAGCTAACTAACGCACAGAGATCTGGTCTAAATCAAATCCCTAATAGAAGGTTTACTCTTTGGTGGTCACCTACAATAAATCGTGCGAATGTATACGTGGGTTTCCAAGTGCAGTTAGATCTCACTGGAATATTCATGCATGGGAAGATTCCGACTCTGAAGATATCTCTGATCCAAATATTCCGTGCACATTTGTGGCAGAAGATCCACGAGAGTGTTGTCATGGATCTCTGTCAGGTATTGGACCAAGAGTTGGATGCCTTGGAAATTGAAACTGTGCAAAAGGAAACAATTCACCCAAGGAAGAGTTATAAAATGAACAGCTCATGTGCTGATATCCTTCTTTTTGCTGCCCATAGATGGCCTATGTCAAAGCCTAGTCTTGTGGCTGAATCAAAGGATGTGTTTGATCAGAAGGCAAGTAATAAGTACTGGATAGATGTCCAACTTCGCTGGGGAGATTATGATTCCCATGACATTGAGCGCTATACAAGGGCTAAGTTTATGGACTATACAACTGACAATATGTCTATATATCCATCTCCTACAGGTATTTGTCCATTTGTGTGTTTCAATTTTATCAAAAAATGCATGTGCTTCTAGTTTGGATACTGACATTTTTGCCCATGCAGGAGTGATGATTGGGCTTGATCTGGCTTATAACTTACATTCCGCATTTGGTAATTGGTTCCCTGGGTCAAAACCACTGCTTGCTCAGGCAATGAACAAGATCATGAAGGTACCCTGATCCTAATAATGTTGTATATGAAATGTAAGTAATGTTGCTCACTTTGGGGTTTGCTGAAACTAGTGATTAATTTATTTGTTATTGCTCTTTGGGGTATGTGCAGTCTAATCCTGCTTTATATGTCTTGAGGGAACGCATAAGGAAAGGTCTGCAGTTGTATTCTTCTGAGCCTACAGAACCATACCTATCATCTCAAAACTATGGGGAAATCTTCAGTAACCAAATAATATGGTTTGTTGATGATACTAATGTGTATCGAGTAACCATCCATAAGACATTTGAAGGGAATCTTACGACGAAACCTATCAATGGTGCCATTTTCATTTTCAACCCAAGGACTGGGCAGCTGTTTCTGAAGGTTCCCCTCTCCCTTTATGTTGCCCTTTATTTATCATATTTATTTTAACTGCGTAATGATGTTAAGAAATTCACCTTGTTGTCATTTTAAATATAGTTTCAAGTCTTATTAAAAAAAATATAGTTCTAAGTATAAGATTATTATTCAGGTCATCCACACAAGTGTGTGGGCAGGACAAAAGCGTCTCGGTCAGTTGGCCAAATGGAAGACAGCAGAAGAAGTTGCTGCTCTTGTGCGGTCTTTACCTGTTGAAGAACAGCCAAAGCAAATTATTGTGACTCGTAAAGGAATGCTGGATCCATTGGAGGTTCACTTACTGGATTTCCCTAACATAGTTATTAAAGGAAGTGAGCTACAACTTCCATTTCAGGCTTGCTTGAAGATAGAAAAATTTGGTGACCTCATTTTAAAAGCTACAGAACCTCAGATGGTTTTATTCAATATCTATGATGACTGGTTGAAGAGTATTTCGTCTTACACAGCATTCTCTCGACTCATTCTTATCCTGCGTGCTCTTCATGTGAATAATGAAAAGGCAAAAATGCTACTGAAGCCTGACAAGACAATTGTTACTGAGCCACACCACATTTGGCCTTCTCTCACCGATGATCAATGGATGAAGGTAACTTTGTTTTTCCATGCATGCTTTTATTTGTGTGGGATCTGTCACAAACGTACTAAATTTTCTTCACTGTATATCTGCATGATTTCTATCATATTTGTTTCATGAAACATCAAACATCTGTGAATGGGTGCTCTATGGTTGAATTGTGTTGATTGAAAATCACCTTTTAATGGTGCAGGTTGAAGTTGCTTTGAGAGATCTTATTCTCTCAGATTATGCCAAGAAGAACAACGTGAACACATCGGCTCTCACACAATCTGAGATTCGTGATATCATACTTGGAGCTGAGATCACTCCACCTTCTCAACAGAGGCAACAAATAGCTGAGATTGAGAAACAGGTGACATCTTTGTTCTTTTAATTGTTAGTTCTAGTTTTCTTTCCTAATTGATGGGGCAGGTATATTTTCTTTGGTGCATCCTCTCATAGCCTGATCATGTTCTGGATTTATCACACTATCAGGCAAAGGAAGCCAGTCAGCTGACTGCAGTCACAACGAGGACGACAAATGTTCATGGTGATGAACTCATAGTTACCACAACAAGTCCTTATGAGCAAGCTGCATTTGGTTCCAAAACTGATTGGCGTGTCAGAGCTATATCAGCTACCAATCTCTATCTTCGAGTTAATCATATTTACGTTAATTCAGAGGACATAAAGGTATGAACTAATTTTCATTTTCCAATTTGATTATCAATTTTATAAATTTAATAGTCTAATATGTGGGTTCTGATGTACAGGAAACGGGATATACTTATATTATGCCTAAGAATGTTTTGAAGAAGTTCATCTGCATAGCAGATCTGCGGACACAAATTGCTGGATATTTGTATGGTGTAAGCCCACCTGATAATCCTCAGGTTAAGGAGATCCGCTGTATTGCCATGCCACCGCAGTGGGGGACCCACCAACAAGTCAATCTTCCTAATGGTCTTCCTGAGCATGATTTCTTGAATGATTTGGAGCCTCTAGGATGGATGCACACTCAGCCGAATGAACTTCCACAGCTATCACCGCAGGTTCGTGCTTTTGATTCATCTGTTTTTGCTTTAGGTAGTTGGAGAGGACAGATATTGTCATTTCATGATTTCATTGTATTTTCTGACTTGAGCAACTTGTTGCAGGATGTAACATCACATGCCCGTGTCCTCGAGAACAACAAGCAGTGGGATGGGGAGAAGTGCATTATCTTGACTTGCAGTTTCACTCCAGGTTCCTGTTCCTTAACAGCATACAAACTTACTCCATCTGGGTATGAGTGGGGACGTGTCAACAAGGACACAGGAAGTAATCCGCATGGTTATCTTCCTACTCACTACGAGAAGGTCCAGATGCTTCTTAGTGATCGCTTCCTTGGATTTTACATGGTAAGAGGCCGTACTTTTCGAAGTAGTGTTTTACTAGCTGTCTCTGGTAGAGGGGCTTACTAGTTTATATATCTTTGTAGGTTCCTGATAATGGTCCATGGAATTACAACTTTATGGGTGTGAAGCACACTAGCAGCATGAAGTATGGAGTGAAGCTTGGTACACCAAGAGAGTACTACCACGAGGACCATAGGCCTACTCACTATCTGGAGTTCAGCAATCTGGAGGAGGGTGAGACGGCGGAGGGTGATCGGGAGGATACATTCACTTGAACAACAACCATGTGAAACACACCCATCTTTGCATCCTCTTGGTTCTATAGTAACTCCAAAGTCAACAATACTATTAGTTTATGGGAGGGAGGGAGTCATTTTGCTGTACTAGTAGTAGTATTGTAATGCTTGGTGAATTCCTGAGGGAGGGTTGCCTTGCCCATCTAGGCATGTTCGCGGGTTGTAAATATATTATATATGTAGGCATTCAAGCTAAATGTAAACAGATCCTTTCCTTTTTGATACCTGAAATTTCCTATCAATACAGCTACTCTTTCGATACTTAATCGTTATGTTGTGCTTGATATAACCAGGATTACAAATCATTGTATCCTTTTAAATGAGTTTGTAGCTAGCAACCAACTATTACGAGGACAAATGACTTAAGGAGCTTGCTCCTTCAGATGTCTCAGATTCAAGACTCAGTTGCCACGCTTGTTTATCATAAAAAAAAAAGTTTGTAGCAATTTTTGGTTTTTTATTAAGCAAATGAACTCTATTAATCAAAAACTCGAGGAGAGAATGAAAGAGTACAAACACCAAGAAGTTATGTTACTATAAGGGGAAACAGATCCCTCCTAGTAGCAAACCGGTTCTTGAGGATGTTTAAATCCGGTCAGTAACCCCTTTGATGGTTAAGTCACTAACCGTGTGACTAGCTCGCATGGAGAGTGGTAGTGAAAGTGTACCTGATTCTTTTATGATGAGCACATTCTCTTGGTAGTTTCCTAATTCGATGCAATGAATGTTTTCTATTTACTTGAGATTAGTCCATCAAACTCATATGTCAGGATGTGAGTGAGTTTTGGGATTAGATGGAAAGGGAAGTTCTTTTTCTTTTGTATATTGACATTAAATTTAATACAAATAGTATAAACAACCAAATTAAATACTAATTCTAACACAAGAAATCAACTTATTTACTTACTAAAGAAACCTAGCTTTACAGACAATTAACATGACATTGTATGTAAATTAAGTAATTAGCATTGCATTATTTTCTCTTGTCACAATAAATATAAAATGAAAAGAAGACAAAGCATTAATGGAACAAAAGAACCTACATGACTTGAAAGCATAACAATAGAAGCAGTAGATGACACATTAATTGAATCTGGCTCATCTCCATCAATGGTTTTGGTAGTAGAAACATGCTGCACTGTTCTTGCTGACCCTGGCCTTGTTGCTGTGTCACACACTCCAATTCCTGAGTCATATGATGAGTCCAGCCCATCTTCATATCCACTACTTGCCTCATAGCACAGTCCTGAATTGTTGTACAGCCTCAGCTTCCTCTTCATCCTCCAAACCATTTCTCGACCGAATGGAACCGGTCCGGTTAATTGGTTGTCGTTGAGCCTCAACTCGCTCAGCCGGTTCGAGTTCCGGAAGCTGGAGGGGATGGACCCGTTCAAGCGGTTCCGGTCTAGGTGTAGTACATGTAGGTTTGGTAATTGGCCTAGAGACTTTGGGATGGGTCCATGCAAATTCATG
Organism: Pelargonium nanum; assembly: GCA_036897485.1. Lineage (NCBI taxonomy): Eukaryota > Viridiplantae > Streptophyta > Magnoliopsida > Geraniales > Geraniaceae > Pelargonium > Pelargonium nanum. Next base: position 7,105 of record JAYMTF010001090.1, on the reverse strand, counting down.
TTTGATAGGATAAGGATCATAAGATTTTTCATCCCATCAAACACATCACTTGGGATTATTGTGGACTCCATTGGGTTGCCTTTCAGGATCAAAGCTTGGAGAGATAATAAGTCGGTAAGCGAAGTCGGGAACGGGCCCGAGAGGCGATTGTAGCTTAAATCCACAAGTATAAGTTCTTTCAGGTCGCTAATTGATTCAGGTAGCGGGTTGACAAGACGGTTATGGCTAAGATCCATTTTGATTAAAGAGTAACAACTTCCTATGCTGAATGGGATCGGACCCATTAGGAGATTTTGGTTCATGTCCAAAACATTTAGAACCGGGAAGCTAAAATTTGGAATCAAACCGGTTAGTCGATTGCCACTCAAATCCAAAGACCTTAGGGTGGCGATACGGCCTAATGAATCTGGAATTGACCCGTTGAGATTGTTTTTGTGAAGATCGAGAACTTTAAGACGGGTGAGATTTCCCAATTCGGTGGGAATGGGGCCCACATGGGCGTTTTCCCGGAGCACCAACGTTTGAAGTGTGGGACCCAACTGGCCCAAAAACCGCGGGATTGGCTGAGGGTTGTGAGTGAAGCAACGGTAAAAAAAGAGGGTCCTAAGGTGGGGGAGTTTTGTTACGGAAGGTGAGATTCGGGAGCGGGCGGGATCACAAGTCGGGAACGCCGTGTCGTCGGACAAAGCCCCGAACGAGAGCGCCACGACGTGGTAGACGTTGCGGTTGTCGGGCATGCACTCTATCCCGTGCCACCGGCCGCGGCACACGTCCGGGATTTCCGTGGCCCAGTCATTTCCCGTGGCCTTCATGATGTCGTAGACCGCCTCTTGCTCCCCGGGTTCGGTTCGGGCTCCGTTGTTGTTCATGGAAAATCCGGTTTGCGGGGCGTCGATGAGGGCGGAGGGGACGCCGGAGTCGGACATGATCACCGTGAAAGGAGCAGCCGGTGGTGGCAGCAGCCATAACAAATTTAGTATTAGTAGTGAAGAAAGTGGTGACATTTTTTGGTTGGAGATGGAGGTAGAGAGAGATGTGTAGAGTAGAGAGAGTGTGGTTCATGGACTTAATTTCAGGGTAGGAAATTGGGTATTTTAAAGAGATGGGTCAGGTTGGTGGGTAGGAAATAAAGAGAGATGTTACAATTTATGGACTCACGAGGATGTGGAGGAATTGAAATAAATGGACCCAACATTGATGTGTTTCACGAGAGTTTTCCCCAATTTTGTTGTCCCAAATGGAAAATATTTTATTGGAAATCAAAACTATTCACCTACTCAGGCTTCTATCATCTAGTAAACACACTAGTTTTCATCGATACAAGAATTTAATTATGGAAATAAAATCAGAGAAGGAGTTAAAAACACCTAAAGAAAACATCACAATAAAATGCAAAACAAAAACAAGTTTAAATGACGGAAACTAGTGCTGAATAATGATCAGCGATCGAGCTTCTAATAGACCAAACTTGGTTATCAACTTGTTCTTTGAGCTTTGAGGATATTACACGGAAAGACATAGCTGCGATTTTTGAGATAGTGTGATTGGCTTCCTCATCAACTCCTTCAAATACCAGTTTGTTTCGGGCTAACCAGATGTGCCATAGGTTGATATGGAAAATTGCTTCCCATAACTTTGGGAAAGGAGTTTGGAGCACACTGCTCCACTGGATGAGCAGGTCAGGAATAGACGTCGGGTAGACGGCGAGATGTCCCGGGGCAACCGAGAATAATGTGCAGGCAGTCCTCAAAGATCACTGAGCACCCACGGCAAAAAGTTTCTGCTATGGGGTTCCGAAGACCTCGATCCGTGAACCCCTTTCGAGTAACAAGTGCAGTGCCTCGGCTGCGATAATGAAAAGAAAAGGAGACATGGGGCAACCTTGTTTAACCCTTTGCGAAATCCAAAACTCCACTGAAGGGGATCCGTCAATAAGAACTGAAACATGCGATGCGAGACACTTTGTATTCAGATTCGCCACTTGTTTCGAAACCACATGGAAAAGAGAAAATTTAAAAAATCCCAATCCAGTTTAATAACTGCTGCATTAGCCTTTCGCCTGCGAAGTTCGAAAACAATCTCGCTTGCGATCAAGATCCATGGATGAGTTGCCTGTCTTTGACAAAGGCGGACTGGACGTCGCTTATCAAAATTTTGGATAACAGCTTGTACATAGAGGATACCAGGCTGATATTGTTCGAGCTGCTGCGGATTACTGCATTTTGGAATAAATGTTATGAACGTTGAGTTTATTCCCTTGCCGATCCTCCCATTAACATGAAAATCTAATAGGAAATCCATTACATCGCTCTTAATAATGCGCCAACAATGTTTAACAAAGAAAAAATTGAAGCCTTTGATCCTTGGTAATCTTTAATAGCCAACCAGATCACTTCCTCTTTACAAATTGGTAGTTCCAATTTTGAGGCCATGTCCGCAAAAATTGAATGAAAGAGAAGCCCTACTATAATATATCTGAGGCAATGGCTTTGAAAGCCTGGATTTGAAGTGATTCGCAGGGAGCTTCTTGGCCCATGATCCACTGTGGAAGAGGCCATTGATCTGGTTTTTTCTTTTTCAGGAGGAAACCAGCCGGTGGAAAAAGCTAGAGTTCCTATCACCTTTATTAAGCCATTTTAGCCTTGATTTTTGTTGCCAAAGTGATGCATCATCCTTGGTTTTTGGGGCAAGATGGAGGCTGCACCAGATCTTTCTTCAAACTGATAAACAGTTTATAATGTCGATTTAACTATAAAAAAACATTAATAATATTTTTGGGTGAATATTTTTATTTAAATAATCACGTTATTTGTGACAAATTCATTAGAATATTTTAAAAAAGATCAAAATTGAAAATTAAAATACAAAGTTATGATTTTTTTCTCATATTTGTCTATTTTTTTTACTTTTATTATGAATACATAATTGAAAATCTCGAAATTTGTATATAAATAATTAATATTTAAACTTTTTTTAAGACCCAATCTTATTTTTAATTACGAAATTGACATTTTTTTTATTAGCAAACAGTAGATACGAAATTGACATGAAAATAATGAAAAACGGATATCAAATAAAAAAATTATGAATTTTATTTTTATTTTAATCACATAAAGCTATAAGGGCATAAATAACTTTTTATTGGTCAAACTGACTCTTTTTTATGTGCTTATAAGCTAAAAAATAAGAAACTGGGTACCCTAGTTTATTTTTTAAGACTCATAAGCATGAGCTTAAAAACACTTTTCAATTTATCAAGTTTGAATTAGTATATATTTTTCAGTCAATTAATTAATCAAATAATTTATTATAGATATTCATGTCATCCCGTGGAACGCACGGGTATAAACTAATTCTTAATACTTCACGTGTCGTTTTTACTTAACTATAACAAAATAAACACATAGACAAAGAACTTCCTCAAACTTGTTGCATATATATGTTGGTATTTCGCAAATTTCTCAAAGAAATTAGAAGAAAATTGGAGAATATTCCTACTAGATTTGAAAGGAAAAAAAAATAGAGAAACAAAAGATAGACGGTGGTGCTTTTCATTACGTGGCAGCCAAATGGCAAGCCAAGAACATCCCATGCAAACTCGTACGTTGGCACATCGACACGTACATATCCACGTCATCACTATCTTTGTTCTCATAACCTTATCTTTGTCCCCATGAAAATCAAGAACAAAATCAAGATCGATCCAAACATATATGACACCACTTAATTATTGCAACTAGACCGGGTTCAATATTTTCTCTCCAGCCAAACAAAGAAAAAGAAAATTAGAATATGCAGGAGGTGCAACAAACAAGAAATGTGGTGGTGAAGGAGAAGAAGGTGAGTGATGTGATGTTGAGTGGGGATAGTAAGGGCCGGAGATTGGTGGAGGTGCCGTACACGGCGACCCTGGCCCACACCATGAACACCCTGGTGGCCAACAGGGTGGTGGCGGTGCCAGTGGCGGCTCCGCCGGGGCAGTGGATTGGTGCTGGTGGCTCCATGATTTTGGAGTCTGATAAGCAGACTGGTGCGGTGAGGAAGCATTATATTGGCATGGTTACTATGCTTGATATACTTGCTCACCTCGCCGGAGGCGTCGACGATGAAGTGAGGACGGATGTGTTGGATCTTGATCGCAAGATGTCGGTGCCGGTGTCCTCCATCATCGGCCACTGCCTTGAGGGTCTTAGTCTTTGGACTCTGAATCCAAATACTAGGTCAGTTTGGTTTCTTGATCTCTTTCGTTTTATTTTCTTTTAATCAGTCTAGCCCCAGTGGAGCTAGAGCTGGCATGTAGGTTGTGATATAGGTTGTGATAGGCAACTGCCTATGCCACATCTCAAAATTTGTTTACATATTAGGCAAATTCACATAGTTCATCATGAATATTTGAGTTCAATCATAATATGATTCCTGTAATAAGGTTGAGCCCTAGTGGAGCTAGAGCTGGCCTGTAGACTGTAGTAGGCAACTGCTTATGCCACATCTCAAAATTTGTTTACATATTAGGCAAATTCACATTATGAATATTTGAGTTCAATCATAATATGATTTCTTTAATAAGGTTGAGTTCTATCATAATATGATTCCTTTAATAAGGTTGAGATCATATTGATCCTACGTATCATGTCATCTTTTATCCCAACCTGACTCAATGCGACCACTCGATTGGAGTTGAATTTATGACTTCCCTCATGTAGCTCTTGAACATTGAGCCATCCCTAGGGACCTTTTATCATATATTTGAAGGTTGATAGTTTATCATATATATGGATGCAGCATTGTAGAGTGTATGGAAGTGTTTAGTAAAGGAATCCACCGCGCCTTGGTGCCCGTTGATGGTCAGGCGGAAAACATCTCAGGAGTGGAACTTGTAGAGTCTGCATCAAGCTATAGGATGATCACCCAAATGGACCTACTCAAGTTCTTGCAGGAACATGCCTCTCAACTGGACGGCATCACATCTCGCAGTGTCCAGGAATTAGGAGCTGTTGTTGGCGATGTTTACGCCATAACAGATCGCACCAAAGTCATAGAAGCCATAAAGTGCATGCGGGCCGGATTGCTCAATGCCGTGCCCATTGTCAAGTCTTCGGACGCCATTCAAGAAGACCACAAGCAACTAGTAGTTGTAAGTTCCTATGAATTCGTTAACCTTATTTTAGATGTTAGAGATCTTTAGTTTTCTGTCAAAAATTGTGACACAAATCGTATTTTATATTACTCACATTTATGATAGAAATCTATGTCACGTCTATTTCTGATAACCCAGATAATAACAACAAAAATATTTTTCGTACATTTTCTAATTGAATCCATAGATATGTGACATAAATTTATTGGAAGTTTTTTTTTAGTGTAGTGAACATTTAATGGTATGTTAGTTAATGGTATCTACTTACAGGGCAAAGGAAGGAAGCTTATAGGGACGTTCTCGGCGACAGATTTGAGAGGTTGCCAATTAGCCAGCCTGCAGTCATGGTTCCCGCAGAGTGCTCTAGAATTTACGGAGCAGATCCGAGCAACGCCATTGCTCGCAAGTACGGTTGTGGGGACTTCCCCGAAAGAGCTAGTGACTTGCCGCCCGGAGTCTTCACTAGCGGAGGCAATGGACAAGGCTGTAACTAATCATGTGCACCGGATTTGGGTAGTGGAGCAGGAGCAAGGCTTGCTTCTTGGGCTTGTTTCTCTTACCGATATGATCAGAGTGATCAGGGCTTCACTTATCTGGGAATCACCCGGACTTTACCAATAAACAAGAAATGTATTTGTTTTGGCTCTTGTCTTTTAGAAGTTTGATGTCTTTTAGAAGTTTGATTTTGAGTTTGTTTTAAACAGTATAATCAGTCTACTATACTTCTGGAATGTTTTAATTTTTTTTAATTCCAAAAGTGAACTTCTGCTTAGTATGGTGTACAAAGTTGAAATAATTATATACACATCTCCAGATGATGAGTGATGAGTAGAGTAGATTTCTTTTCACGTTGAAAATTTTCCATTCATATGGCTATTCACAATCTTGCCATTTCTATCTGTGAGCTCGACATGTGCACAATCGGGAGCTTTATAAATCAGCACTTTTTCTCATATGTAGGTATTTTTCTTCCACATGTAGGCTGCTGTAGGCATATCCATTTGCAAACAAGCCGGAGGCATATCACTTGTAGTTGGTTCAGCACTACGTCCCTTAAGCAAGTGGTTGGGAGATCGAATTCCAGCTTTGTGAATGGAAAAAAACTCCTAGGTCAACCCCTACCGCTTAGTGTGCCCACAGTGGGGCGAGTGGGGATTAGTCTGGGTGTTGTAAAATGGCTTAAATGTGTCAACCGCAAGTGTGCGGGCCCGCTCAAAAACCCCGGTATAAACCAGAGAAAAAAATGCCATTCCTATGGCTATTAAAAGGTATAAGGATTAAGGATTAATGTTTGATGAACTTTGACATGATACTCGATCAAATTTGTTAAATTTGTAGGATGCCGAATGTGATTTTGTCATCATCAAACATGACCATTGATGACCGCTCTAACCTTGAAATGAAAAGATAGATTCCAATGGGGTTGGATATCCCTACAAATAATCTACTTTTTGGCATAATTCAAATGAAAGAGATAATGAAAGCTTTCTATAGATTTAAAGTTATGGGCCATGAGCTACTGTAAGCTATGACTATCAAGATGAGAAGGTTTCTTTCATTTTGAAGCTATGGTTTTCCTTGACTTTATTTTCACATTTTTTCTAATCGAAACTGTTTTTAATATATGCACAGAGAATAAGTAATCTAAACTTAATAATTTTTGGCTCCGTCAAAGCCAAATCAATGAGCTGATAACGCCTCAGTAAATTTCACTTATAGACACTCAAGTGAATCGGTGGGAGCGGAGCGATCCGATTTTTAATGAGGTGTCATCACCTCATTAATGGCTTAACCTAAACCAAAAATAATTTAGCTTAAACTTCTCAATATATATATATAGAGCATCAGGATTCTAAGCCAAGAACTAATTGGTTTAGGCTAAGCCACCACTAAAATAGTGACACCTCATTAAAATTTATGGATCTGGACGGGTCACTCCGCTCCCACAAATTCATTGGGTGGGTATGG
>JAYMTF010001089.1:0-26451 GCA_036897485.1 Pelargonium nanum | reverse complement strand
ATCGTAACTTCGCAGTTCGTTCAAAAAGTGAAGAACGTACGAAGAACGCGAAGAATACTCGAAGAACGTGAAGAACACTTTTGAGAGAGTTTTCAGTTCTATATAGCGAGTGCGCAAATGTAAAATTTTATGACCTTTTTACGTGAGGTCTTGGAGCCCTATTTATAGCTTCGGGTTTTTATCTGTCGCGTGTGACCTTTGAGCGTCCGGCATCGGGCGAAGGACCGCGGGAGCTTGTTGTCAGTCTTGAGCTCTATCCTGTTGGTTCAGCGATCCAACAGGGCTAGAGTCAGGACTGGAAGTTGTATGTCTCGTCCTTGGGTGAGATTGACGGCGTTCGGCATGGAATGACGTTCATGGTTTTTCTTTCTCACGGGCTTGGCAGAGTAATGTAATCTTTACAGAGTGTAGTTGCCAGAATGGTCGCTCCATGGCCCGTGAGCGCACGAACGGACTTAGAGCATGGTCGTGGAGCATGGCGTGAAGCATGGTGTCGCGCGCAAGGCGCCGTGCGCGAGGCGCCGGCGTCGTGCGCATGGCTTCCGTGCCCGTGGTCTTTTTTTTCATATTGGTCAGTTTCTTTTAATTTAGGTTTTATTGTACTTACTTTTAGGTTTAAAACCTTCATTTTCTTTCTAACCTCTTTAGGTATCATTTTATTCACCTTGTTCTTATCGTCATGTGCGCGGTGGCACTTCTTAAGTTCTTCAATTGCAAAATAATTTTTCAAAACCCAAAACATAGGCTTTTACACTCCTTCTCACTTAGTACTAGTTTGTAGACACACTATACTTTATTTTTAGACAACTTTAGGCAGAGACGGATGTAGGAAGAGGATTGTGTGATTTAACTATTTTTTCTGATTTAACATCAAAGGCTTTATATGTCGTCGTCTGGTCTTTTTTTTCAAGTTAAGGTAGTTGTAACTTAGTCAAATTATGGTCTTCAGGTCTTCGGGTATCTAGTGGTAGCAGTGCTCCAAATCCGGTCAGTGACCAGCTGTAGCCTGCGCAGGTAAAGCACCGTTAAGTGGTGCTCCTAGATGTGTGTCCGAGGGACCGCCTCTGGCGTGAGAATGAGTTCTCAACACAAACAGAATAATAATGTAAGACTGAGAATCAAATTTTTGTGGTTCGTTTGAATATCGAAGAACGCACGAAGATTGCGATGAATTATCGAAGAACACGAAAAACGTTTGAGAGCGTTTTCGGGTCCTTGCAAGTAGCGTTTAGGTAGTGAATTGATCGAACCTGATAATGTGGTCTTGAGACTCCTTTTATAGTCCTCAAGCTTACATGACACATGGCGGCTTCTGATTGACCGATGTCGAGGTAGGGCCCCCGAGCTTTCTGGTCTCTCGTTTGCGGCATGTTGGATCTGCTCACCAACAGGGCAGTCGTTGTTCTCTTGTCCGCTGCTGTTGGATATGCTCACCAACAGGGGAACCGGTGTTCTCCTTTTCGATGCCTGTTGGATATGCTAACCAACAGGGCAGGCGGTGCTCTCAGTCTAGTATGTCTCTTCGTCAATTGGCTGCCAACTGGAGTACAACTAATTTCGGCTTTTGGCCGTGTAGGAGGCGAAGTGTAGCTTGGGTCGGAGCCTAGTGTCCGTTGACGTTTATGCTCTCTTCATGCTGATGTGCGCCTCGACGTGCGCATAGCGTGAGCACAGGTACTGACTTAGGGCAAGGGTAGTGACTAGAGTGGGAAGCTAGAGAAAGACATGCAAACTCTCCAGGGTTCGCGGTTATGTCTAGGCTTCCCTCCTACGTCAGGGCTCCCCTAGCTAGAGCAGTCCAGTTTTATCCGGGCTCTCCAGTTTTATTAGGGCTCTCCCATAGAACTAGGGCTCTCAAATAGCACCAGGGTTCTCCAACAGCACCAGGTTTCTCAAACAGCACCAAGGCTCTCCAAGTCACGGATGCCCGCAGATGGGCTTGGCGACTTGGGTCGGTGCGGACAAACGCGGACGGATGGAGAGTCTCGCGGATGGGAACGCGTGGAGCGAGGCGTGCATCTGGTAGGACATTGCGCATCCGAAAGGGTGGTGTACGCCCAGTAGGATAGTGTATGTCCAGTAGGAGTGAGACCGTCCGACATGAGTGAGACCGTCATGCAGAGGGAACTCATCTAATAGGAGAGGACTCATCCAGTATGAGAGGACTCTTCCAGTATGAGAGGACTCTTCTAGTAGGAGTGGGCTCTTCTAGTATGAGTGGACTCTTCCGGTAGGAGTGGAATCTTCTGGTAGGAGAGCTTATGGGCTTGAGCCTTTCCATACAGATTGAGCCTTCCTCGTGAATGGGCACTCTGTGCGGATTGAGCCTTGACCCATCACGCCTTGGGTCGGATTTCTACTCCACCTATAATCCATCGAATAACTCGAGTTGACTTCTTGTATTACTGGACGAGCCACGTGTTGCTCTGTCACTAGTTAATTTATTTCCGATTTTTTGTGCCGAATCAGTGTGGGTTTCAAAACAAAAACCGATCGATACTGAATCAAAATCGAGTCAAAATCGGGACAAAATTGACCTCTTATAAATAGATTTAGTAATGATCTAAACATTTACATATTTCGATTCAGTTTGAAATTATAGTTTAAATCACATGTCTCGTATTTGGCATAGATATGCAATTAATTTTAAAGTAATTTTTTATGGGTTCTAATTGAGTATTTAGAAGTGTTCAAAATTTTAAATTTGTATATATTTGGTCGTTTTAAAAATAAAATCGAAACCGATTTACTTTTAACCAAACTGATGTAGTGCATTTTAATGTAGTCCTCAGTCGGTTGTGGTTCATAAAAATCAAGCAGTTCGATTATTAAACAACCCCAACATATACAAAAGAGTTTTTTCTCTTTTTATTATGCTCCAATGAATCAAATATTGTATTTAATCTAATTTTTACTCTCAAGTTTAACAATTTACAAATTATGATTTATAACAGCAATCGACCGATTTATTTCAATTAACTGATCATTTTTACTTTTATAAAATCTCGGTCGGCCACGATTTAAAATTTTGAAGGGCTCGATTTTCATTTTTGGCACATGCCCCTTGAAATACTTGAGAAGACCCTGGACAGAAGAATATAGGTAAGAGGTGGTCTTGAAGGTATGCGAGGTAGATAAGGAATGGTGAGCATGGCACCCACAACCTGAGCATGTTGCAAATCACTTGTGAACCATGCTCATGGATTGCTACAACTTTGCAGTACATGTACATATGATATGGTTCATTAATTAGTTTCTTGTTTTCTTTGTAAAGCTTAGACACAAAGTTTCCCTGATTTTGTTGCAATTCAATCTCTGCAGACTGCACTGCAGATAATGCCATTTACGCCGTTGAATCTTGTTCCTACCTTCCAAAAAACACACCTGCCAGTCTGCCACTGCCACTTTGTCTCACCCTACGTATACTCTGCAAATGCTTCTTCAACAACTAACAAACAAAAAAAGAAAAATGGGTTGAGCAACCTTGTTAGGCCAACACCATGTGACCAAAAAAACACACCGTTTCTCACATTCAAAACACTCCAATTCTATACATATACACACCTATGTTCTTGCAAACCAATCTTGAAACCACATTCCTTTATATAATTTATACATGACAAAGTTTGGTCTAATAGCCTTTTTGCAAGCAGAAGCAGCTTATTATAATCATCTTTTGATCCCTCTTTTGTTGCTACTACTCTTTCTGTTCACAAAACACTACATTATTGCTTCAAAAAAACACCTCCCTCCTGGCCCTCCCACCCTCCCTTTCCCGGAAAACGTGCCCCAAACCGTTTCCTGGCCCCACCACTCTCTCCGACGACTCTCCGCCACCTATGGCCCCGTCATGCTCCTCCGACTTGGCCGCGTCCCCACCCTCGTCGTCTCCTCCGCCCGAGATGCCAAACAAGTGCTCAACACTCACGATCTCCGCTGCTGCTCTAGACCTCCTCTCACCGGCACTGCCCGCCTCACCTACGGGTTCCGGGACCTCGCCTTCTCCCCCTACGGAGACTACTGGAAGGAGATGCGAAAGTTTTGCGCCCTTCAGCTCTTGAGTGCCAAAAGAGTCCACTCTTTTCGGCTCGCGAGGGAACAAGAAGTTGCTTCCATGATCGCCCAATTGTCGTCCCACGCACGCCCCGTGGATCTTTGCAAGATGATATTCCCGTGTACAGCGGCTATAATATGTAGGGTTGCTTTCGGGAAGAGCTTCCAAGAGACGGGATTGGACAATGACAGGTTCCAAGAACTGCTTCACGAGGCCATGCTCGTGACGGGGAGCTTCAATGCAGCTGATTTGTTCCCGTGCGTTGGTTGGATTGTAGACTGGCTCACCGGTCTCCGGGGGAGGACGGAGAGGATCTTCCGGGAACTGGATGCTTTCTACCAGGACATAATAGACCATCATGTCCAGACCGGAAAGACGAGCCAGCACATGGTTGGCATGCTTCTCAAGGCCGCGGAGACGGGACATAGGGACGGAATTGGAATTGCTCTCACCCACAATCATGTTAAAGCAATCATGACAGTAAGTACTTACCTTCAAATCCTCCATCTCTCATGTTATTTACAGTTAACCGAACTCGATTGACAGAACATGTTCCTTGGCGGAGTGGACTCGAGCTCGGTTTGTGTCATCTGGGCAATGACGGAGCTCGCTAGGAACCCGAGAGTGATGAAGAAAGCACAAGATGAAGTCAGAAGCTACACCGGAAGTAGAGGAAAGGTCTCGGAAACTGATGCCAATCAGCTTCAGTATCTGAAGATGGTGGTGAAAGAGACGCTGAGAATTCATCCACCCTCTCCATTTCTCATTCCCAGAGAAGCCATCTCCCACTTCAAAATCAATGGCTATAATGTCTATCCCAAAACCCGGATAGAGGTTAACATTTATGCGCTGGGACGGGACCCCACAAGCTGGAAAAACCCTGAAGAATTTTACCCGGAGAGATTTACAGATAGCTCCGTGGACTTCCGGGGCCAGGATTTCGAGTTGCTGCCGTTCGGATCTGGGCGGAGAGGCTGTCCCGGGATTCAATTGGGGACGGCCATGGTGATGCTGATGCTAGCCAATCTCTTGTACTGTTTCGACTGGAAATTGCCAGAGGGGATGAAGGCTGAAGACATCGACACGGAAGAGCTACCCGGTCTTGTCACTCACAAGAAAACAGCTCTTGAGCTACTGCCAATCAAATATGGACACCAAAAACTCACATAATCACTGTACCAGCACAATTTCACAAACAAAATAAGCATTTCATTTCACTCATCAATCAACATCAAATGTGCGGTTTTGTTAACTTAACATACAGGTACAGCCTGAAGCCGAAGTGAAGATACGATGATCCTTAGTTACACTCACAACAAAAAGGCAAATAAAAGGATGCCTTGCCAGAACCGGGTTACTAACAAAAACCAAACTCGCAATCAAACAATGCCCATACCGTAACACACTACTTTTAACAAACATATTCTACAAAATAAAGGGAAAACCGCCTAATTACATTTTGTGGCGTGCGGTATCATGAAGATCTGTCATCTGGGCCACCGAGTATGATCTGGATAATTAACAACACTTATTATATTCTACCCAGAAAAAATCCGAGTTTCTTTCAATTAGGAGACAACAATGAGAAACACTTACATTACAGTCGAACGCAAATCTTCTGGCTAGCATAACGGCAGCGTTCCTTTCTCTCTCTGATTCCAATGCTACTACAAAGGAAACCCCTTTCTTTGCTTGCCAAAACAATGCCTGAGCAGCAGCATTGCCACCTCCTCTTACTCCGCATAACTGAAGAACCAGAAAACAGCATTAAAAATGTCTGACCCAAAAGTACATTCAGCATTTAAGGAGCATGCAAAATCCCAAGCCCAAGACTAGTCAGAAAGCAAAACACGGATTCTAATGCGTATAATCCCATGCAAGGAACAATACATCGAGTACATCATACACATGTGAGATGCACATCAAGCCACAATAATTTATAAACATCCACCAAGTAGGAAGATGGGAATTCATCTCTTTGCACAAACCCAATTGTTCACCACAAACAAACGCCAGCTTCTTGGTTCAACAGAAAATTTACAATCGGCAGTACCTGCATCGAAGAGGAATAGTATTCTTTTGCAATAGTCGTCTTCCCCTTACGGAGCTTCATCCTCATCTTTCCGACATGAAGTTTATGTATAGCTTCTGATGAATAATCTACACCATTCATCTGGGTGATAACTACCTATAATGCAGCATACAAACATCACAAGGATAAGTGGGAAACAATAAATTGTAAGATTTAGCAATTGGTTCGCCTCATGACGCCAGTCAAGAAGCTCTTCTCTTAAGCTAAACCCGTATTTCACTACTTTAAATATTAAACTTCCCTGATTACGTACTGTTCGAAAGGCTTATACAATCCGTAGATCGCTTATCTATATTATGAAAAAATATCAAGTAAAGCCGAACGAAGGGGTTCTCAAGTATATTTTCATTGGATGTTATACTTAACCAGGCAAAGTTTTCATGCATCTCCGAACTAGGGAAATCTAAGTTAATAGCTTTAGGCAAGACACAGACACTGTTTGTTTTTAATTAAGGGCTCTACCCCCGCTAACACAGGTGGTTACCCTGATTTTGGGTAATTGAGTAGTCTCAAGGCGCCCTTCTCAGACATAAGTTTATCAATTATTATAAATTTCCGAGAGTCTATCTGCACTTCTTGAAATACTTTTCTGCTTAGTTTATTATATGCTACCTTAGGTTTTTAAAATGGGAGAGTGTTCTTATATATAAGTTATTTCGGTTTTGGTTGACATTAGAATCCCGAGATTTTCCAGACAAGTGAAAACACATGCATACGCTACACATCTAACAAGGCCAGCACGGCATGAGCTTCGTGGAATGTGAACAGAATAACGTACATTAAATTCAACATCGTGTTTGCGCACAAGTGCTTCCACATAGCTTCCCAAACCAGCAGCTGTTAAGATAATAAGTAAATCAGCTTGTTATGTATTTAGTTTAAATCATTATCACAGGAAAAAAAAGGTCCCCCAATACACATTACTAGATGTTGAATCAAAGCAGAAAAGATACATATATGAATTTATATAACCAGACCTGGATCGATGGGCCCAGTTGTTGTCAATGTGATTTGCTGTCCACCTGAAATAATTTCAACTAGCAGCATTCGACCAACATCATAAGGCTCCGGAGCATAAATTGATTTAGTAGCTCCTGAAATAAAGGAGAGTTAAGAGTCATTGAAGGTAGCCAGAAATATAATATAAGATATTATAAAATTTAAAATCATGCAAAAATGTTACATTACACTACGAGAACATATAGATTACGAATTCATAATGTTAAATTTGATAATGGGCACATAATGGCTTTGCCTTCTACTACTAAAAGGACAAACTTATGATCAGGGTTTGCCTTCCACCATTATTGTGGGAATTTATTATCCACTTCAACGCTCCATCTCACATGCGAGCCTCACATTTTTCTTTTATCTGTGGGCTTGGCACGTGTACTACCGGGGGCTTTTAAATGGCACTCCCCTCTCGTGTAGGTATATTTCTTCCACACATAGGCCAGTGCAGGCATATCCATCTGCATGCGGGCTAGAGACCACAAGGGGAGGTAACATAAATAGGGATCAAAAACCTGCTTTGATATCATGCTAAGTTTGATAATTGACTACATATAATGGCTTGTGCTTCCACTACTAATATCTCAACCTTATTGGTAGGGTTTGGCTTCCAACATTAAAACGTGGGAATTTATTCCACTTCAACACATAATAAATACCACCTGTAAATCAGCGATCAACTTCTTTTTATGTACAATCTATGCATGAAAAAAAAAATTCATAAAATGAGTTGGTGAAGCCTACTTTACAAACCCAAAATCAAAGTCTGACTTTGAAACGAATAGAAATCTCATGAAAAAAAATAACTACTTTTTATTTCAGGAAGGTTTACTGTTACTGTTGTAGTCCAACAACACCCGAATTGTAAGTGAAATACTTAAGGGTGTTATGCAGGGGAATCCTGTATTCCTTTTGATGTTGATTGTTTCCAAGGAAGATCGAAAAGAAAGATGGGATGACTGGGGATAAGGATGTTCATTTGAGCACAGATCCTGAATTAGCTTTTTTCTCAACTCTTCCCACCTCCTGGGCAAGACAAGCTACCTTTACCTCAGAGCCTCTTTTCCATCAGACCAGCTCCCCGAAAACAACGTTCACCAATTTAACTTTTCCAAAACATTAAAGATAAATTTGTCATTGATTGACATTCATCCTAGTCTTAACAACTACGATTGATAATGAAATAAGGAAAGTGAACATCTATTGTTGGACAACCAATTTAAAATTTTAGTTTCATTGACAACTAAAACAGGATGGATTACACAATGGTGATACTTCTATATTTATATTGTGAACAGTATTATAATTTAATTACTATGAGTTAATTCAGTCCCAAAAAAAATACTGTGAGTTAATCAACATACGAGCTCTGGAACATGTGTTTAAGACATCATAATTATATTCCTCATGAAGACAACAACTAAACCCACATCGAACCATCCAACTAGATATGAATGATATATTTTTCAACAACTAAACCATTAATTGAAGAAGAGGATCACACATCTGTTTTGCTCTGGAACATGTGTTTAAAACATCACAATTATACTCCTCATAAAGACAAATAAATCTACAGCTAAACAACCAACTAGAAAGGAATGATATAATTTTCAACATATAAACCATTAACTGGAGAAGCAGATAAGCATCTGTTTTGCTCTTATCCAGAAATTGCAACAAATAAACCAGTATAAATTATTGCATAATGCATATGCATACCTGAAATAGGTTCCTTGGCACCTTCAGAAGATACACGATACCATTGAATCGAACACTTTGATAAGTCTAGTGCATTAACAGAGCAAGGTTGAATCCGTAAAAAAGAACCCAAAGCTTCAGAGCCATCTAATTCATATATATTGGATATATTTTCCTTGCCCTTCTTGGTCATTGCTAACTGGAAACGGTGAAAATAAAACAAATGCATTCAATTAAGGACAAAATCAATTTTGAAGTATATAAGTTACTGAATCAGCCATATATTAACATCCTTCACACAAGGATAGTGAAAAAAAAGGTGAAAACCAGCTAAATATACACAAAATGACTAACAAAGTGACATGCATATTACCTATATTAAATTGGACAAAGTGCAAATCAGTAAGCAAACCTCTTTCTGAAGCTGAAGAGAACGTCTAGTCTTCTCCGCAAGTTGAGCCCTCAACGCTAGAAGCTCATGTTCCATGTCCATGACCTACAAATCGCAATTCAGTTCATTCATTATCAACAAATAGCAAGGTGGCCAAGCAAAAATAATTAGAAAGAGCCCAAAATGTAATAAAAACAAGTCCTAGGGAGGCAAAACTAATTAACCCTTTTATATTTTGTATTTCTTGGTTTGGGTTTTGTCTATTGCCTATTTCTATGTGAAAAATTACACACACACACACACACACATATATATAATGTAAAAATACATATATAATAATGTTTTAATAAAAGAATAAATGTGTCGTGTCATTTTTCTTAATGACAAATTGTGTCGCGTGTCAGTATTGGTGCAACATAGATCATTACTAGTCAGAAATAAAATAAATAAAAGAAAACTACACCAAATTAAGAGCACAAATCAAACATATACCTTGCTGGGCTGATGAAGCATTTTGATCCGTCTAGCTTCCTGAACCTCCTTCATTAGTTCTTCCAAGTCCTAAGAGTCCCACATACCATTTTCGTTTAAGAAAACAATGATAAACATAGTGACGAATATAAATCATGAACTAAAACTGCATTACCAAGGTTCAAAAGCTTGAAAAGGAAAAAGAAAAATATATATTATGCAGTTCTCTCAACATAGATCATATATCTAATCATGCTTAAGCACTGTACCAAATTGTGCCCAAAGGATCATATATCCAAACATAGACGTTTAAAAATCAACAAAGGGTCAACTCCCAAAATTACATAGTGAGTTCAACAACCACTGCCATTGACACTGTTAAAATTTGAAAATATGCAAATAACACAAACCTGATTCCCTGAAGCCCGTGACATTCTTTCTTGGTCTTGAAGAGCCTGTTCCACTCTCTCCACTGCTGCTCTGGCATTTTCAATTTCAGAACGAGCAAAAGCTCGTTCCTCATCGACAAGCCTTTTTGCATCCTCGGAAGCCTGCAAAAATATGTGTATACTCAACACTGATGTAAAGAGGGAGAAAACAGATGCACGCTTATATAAAATTATAAATACTATCCAAGTAAAATGTTAAAAGTGGATCTGTTTGGTACAAGTCTTCTTTTAGTTCTCTTTGTTCGCACCCAAACATCTAAATCAATACAACATCCTCAACTTAATTCAATGGTTCTCTATTCTTTATAGAAGACTAGAATTAAAATATAAAAAAATTATCATTATCTTGCCTAATAATTATAACCTAAATCATGGCACTGACTTGATGTAATCAAGATATACTTATAATTACCATGAACTTAGTTCTTCAACCACAATAATCCCTCCACATTAATAGTAAAAGCAGCATCTGGATCTTCAAAGAACAAGGTAGAAATGTGTTTTACACGTATATGCCCTACCCTATTTCATGGTTCTTAAGAGATTAGCTATTCTAATTCTATAATCTAAATCATAACATTGTCATGGCGAATCAAGATATTCTCATAACTTTCATTTGCTTCCTCAACCACAACACAACTACCACAAAACATTGGGAAAAAAATATTGAAACTAGCGTCCGGATCACCAAAAAACTCCAATGCAAAAGGTAAGTTTAAATGGACACCTTATTTCAAGGTATGATAGTAGATCATTCCCAATGCAACAAGAATCTAAATGACTTGTTGCCACATAAATAATGCACATATATAATCAACACACATGCACACCCAGACACACAAGACGCGTTAACCAAAGTATACATTACCTGCTGAAGGAAGCTTGCTAGCTTCTTCACTTCGGCCTTCTCTTGGATTAATTCTCCTTCCCTTTGAGTCAGTTGAACTGCTAAAGCTTCCACCTAGAAAAAGGGCCAGAATCAGCAATATCAAAGGCATGAACTGCAGAAGTAAATTAATGGTACCAGAAGGTTCATTCTAAAGAAGTTATAAAATTAGGAATTGAAAGGCGACATTCTATATATAGTATTAACGCATTGAAGGGGAATTTTCTCTTGAATGTGTGACACAGGACAACTTAATTAGGGATATTATTATTGGGGTATCTAAATTATATAGGGTTTAGCTTAGCTGCTTTTATTTCTTAGGAGTTATTTATATTAGAATATACAATTGTTTATGGTTTTGACTTAGCTGTTTCTATTTCTTAGAAATAATTTTATCTATAAATACCCTCCTGTAATACAATAGAAGGAGAATTGAATGATCCAATAAACCTACTATTGGGATTCACCCTTTTGCTCTACTGTTTCCCTCTTTTCTCTCTATAGTCTCTCCCCTTTCTCCCCCCTTCTCCCTTCAACCTTGTGCTCTCCATTATTGTTCACCCTTTTGACTTGATCTTTGGCCCTTTTTTTTCTCAGTTCCTCCAATCACTCATAATTCTCCCTTTTATCCCTCTACTATTTTCTTCTCTCATTTTAATCTGTATCCGTTTCTCTACTTTCTCTTCAATTTTTGTGTTCCTTAAGTTGTCCTAGATCAATATGTTCTAAGGATTCCCAATGTTGATATATTCATTTAAAAATCAAATTACTAGAGGTGAAAAAACCTTGAGCTCCTAAGAACATGCCCCTCTCTTCTGATAGATCCTAATTTTGATCTTAGACTAATCAGTCGCTTCTTTTGACATCTCTTATACTGTCGACTTAAGCGGTAAACCTCAACTGGAATTGCTAGCATCAATCACAAGTAAGATAAATACAATTGGCAACTTCAATCATCATTGCTTTTTACAAATATTACATATACATATTTGGTATGTGTCAAGTCAGTACCAATTTTAATTAACATTACAATCTTCTTTTAACAATAGATCATCCTTACTTTTTACGAAAAATTGTTTTGTTTCTTTTTTAGAAGTGGACCAAAATGACCAATGATAATATCAAAATGCAACAATACACTTCCAAAACAAACACTGCTTCACCATGCATCTCGTAAATAAATTGAAAAAAAAAAACATGACTGTAACAATAAGGAAGCAAATAGCATCTAGATTACACACACACGGCTATGGGGGATGCAGATTCAGCTGCACAAAACTACTCTTTTAGCCTAAGCACAACAATGAGAAATAAATTATTGAGACAGGCAGAAAATTTGGCATTCAAGTTACGGATCATAATATAGAAGAGAAAAATTACTTTGAACAAAGCCTGAAAACAAAAGAATGGACATTATTTATACCCTGTTAATTCGATATCATATATTATGATTCGTAGTTCTGAGTGATCCAGTAGGATGATGACTAGCTTATTGTGTAATGTGTGGCATAAGTGAAGAAAGGAACAAAGTCAGTAGAATAAGAAATTACAACTAACCATAGCAATAGCTTCCTCTACATCATCCTTGTTCCTACCCGCAACACGCCCTTTCAAGGACTCCAGTGCATCTCGAAGTTTCTTCAAAAGAACATGTTTTTCCAATGAAGCTGCCTCCCTGAGTCTAGCCTGAATTCAACGACTGGCTTATGAAATAGCTCCAAATATCATTTAACAATGCAGAAACTAAAATTCTGATTGTTACAAGTTGTACAAAGAAACATAAGAAAGAGAGAAACTAATCACTCTTACATGAAACAGCAAACATAGTTCCACGCTAATTGATTGATAGATTGTTCATTATTTATACATGAAAAGAAAACCATTCATTTACTGAACTCAATAGCATTATTGATGCAGCTGCCCATCCTCAACTGAACCATAAGCTTCAACTTTCTAAATTATTTTGCAAAATTCTCTCTGTTTTGTTAAAGTTAGTAACGGAGAATACATATTGAGCAAAATTTGAAAAGACCGGTTTTTGGCAATTGAGTTGGACTATAACTAAGATTCAACAAGAAATTGCACATATACAAACTTCAGGAAATCCGAACCTCATCAGATAACTTAGCAGCAGCAGCTAACCCCTTCTCGAATTTACTGGCAAGGTCACGAACTGAAAGGCGTTTTTGCTGATCTAACAAGAGCGCAGTCTCCCTTGCCACAACCTCCTTCATGGACATTACTTTCGGGTCATCCTTGGCATCCACAACTTGATTATTAGCTCCTAACTTATAATTCGGAAACCGACTAGTGGCAAACATCACATCTGCTGACACAGCCGGGACAGCTTCTTTATGCATTGAATCCCCAAAATCACGGCTTACCCTCGTCATAACTCGAACCAACTAAACCAAAAGCACAAGGTTAATATCAGAACCAAGTCATGATCATTGTAAGAGAATAAACTATCAACCTATGACCAGAATGTGGGCCACTGCTCACCAACTAAAAATTTGTAAATAAGTAACGAATATAAGCAAAAAATATATACATAAAATAAAATAAAGATACATTTTGTATCTGTTTGGTTGGTCAGAAAGCACAGGAAAATGAAAAAAACCATAGCTGTCCAGTATAAAACTTTCCCAAAAAAAAAAAAAACCAAAGTTAACCCTCACGTACCCAGATGGCTAACTAATGTTTAAACTCAATTTCCACTTCAAAATTCGTCTTTTTTACAAAAATTTCCACCAAACAACTGCTTGAAACAATTTTCACCCATGAAATTACTAGACCAATTCACTAATTATAAAAATTTAAAAAAAAGGAAGATCAAACAAGCAAAAGGAAAGTAGAAACAGTTGTGGATACAAAATCAGAGCACAGATTACAAAAACAGGAAGCGAAATCGAGAAATGACTTACCAGGCGAAGAAACTGGAGGCCGAATTGCAGAGATTTGAGACGAGCTTAAACAGAAATGGAATAAATCACTCGCTCACTCACAGACTCACCAGCCTGAGCTTCAGATCATGAAAATTAACAAGAAAAAATGGAGTAAATAAGATGAGGAATGGAGTGTTTAGAGAATCTGTGGTTGAGGGAAGTAAAATAGCTTAGATTTGAGAAAATCCAGAGAGAAATGTTGGTTTTCGGACAAGAAGGAGAGAGAAGAGAAAATGGTCGCAACGCAAGCAATTGCTGTTTGCTTTAGCTTTTTAAAAAAGCGGCCAGCCGTCCTTCCCTGACTCCTTGGCTGTTTTGTTCGGGGCATTTTTGTAATTTCATTGTCACGAATAGATTTTGAATATCTTTTTTGGTCAACTATTATGCTTAATATCTGCTAATATAATTTGATGTAATTAATTATATATTTTTATAAAGTCTACTTCCCCGTGCTACAATATGTAAGACAATACTTAAGTTAAAAGGAAATTGTGGGAACTAGAGGTGGCAAAATTTTGGGTCGGGTCGAGTTGAGTCGGGTTAGAGTCGGGTTTCGGGTTTTAGATATAGAATGTATTTTTTTTTGCTGGTATACCCGATCCGACCCTCACTACAAAAATTCTTACTTTTAGTGACAGCCAAAAATAAGTTGTCGTCTTGAGTTAATCTTAGAAATAATGACTATTGGGCTAACATAGATAAAAGCCTAATGATGGTGAAAATTTGGGCTTTTATGGTTTTGGTGACGGCTATTATATCGCACAAAACTATATTTTTCGTGACAAACCAGCTCCAGTCGTGCACATGAGACTTTCCGTGACAAGACATTTGGTTACAGCTAATTATTGACTTTCTTCGACAGGATAGGGTTTGAGCGACTGGATAGGTTGTCGCGGAAAATGAAATTTCTTATAGAGCCTAACCCGACCCGAAAATTTCATAATTAACCAAATCCAAACCCGACCTGATTTTTTTTCGGGTTGAAGATTGTAGACCCGTTCCCAACCCTATAGGCTTCGGGTGCCCCGCAGGTCGGGTACCCTTTTGCCAACTCTAGTGGGAATGATTAGAGTTGGGGACGTGATATTTTACTCGACATGACATGATACGATTATATATTTAGACACGACGTGTATACAATCGTATTATGTTTATGTTGAAGAGCTCAAGACAATAAATATATTAATGATTGTGTTGTATCTATTTTGAACATTTAAAACACGCACAACACGATAGCATGATTAATGTTAAAATAGTATGTCAATGCTATTAAATCGTATAATCAGTTATCACGCACTGTTTTTGTGCTTTTCTTAATTAATTTTTTTTCATTTCATTTCAAATTTCTCATCTACACGTCTATACTTATCATCCAAATCTTTTGGACCTATGATAAGGGAGTGGAAGGAGAAAATAAGAGCAATTTCAACTATAACTCACTCGGTCTCCCATTTATGTAAACTAAACACGAACATGATATGGCAACACGATTATTAAAGTGTCGTTTAGTGTTTAATATTTGAAAATGATTATTAAATGTGTCATATTTGTGTTGACACATTGTACAAATTGTATGAGCAATAGGTTGACTGTATTGAGTATGGTGACATAAATTTGTACACAATGATATACAATAGTCAAACCTGTTATGAGGGAAACAAATTAGAGAATATAAATACATGAATTGGTCAATGGTCATATAAAAGAGAAATTAAATCAGGATCTCAAGTTATGCTTCAATATTCCCTCTCAAGTTGGAGCATGTAAATTAGAAATGTCCAACTTGTCCATCAAGTCCTGAAAACGGTTGCACCCAAGTGACTTGATAAGAATGTCAGCTAATTGACTTGCGAATAAAATGGAAATCAATCTCGATATGTCTGGTTCGCTCATAAAAAAATAGGATTAGAAGCAATTTGAATAGCATATTGATTATCACAAGGTAAGGGGACTGGCTTCGTCTAACGAGCTTGTAAACCACATAGTAGTCGGCGGAGCCAAAAAATTTCCTTGGTTGTAACACTCGTTGCTCTGCACTCGGCTTCAGCGCTAGAATATGAAACGCCAAATTGCTTCTTAGATCGCCACATGAAAGGAGATGAATCAAAAAAAATAATATAACCAGTCGTGGATCTTCGCTTGGTAGGACAACCACCCCAATCGATCAGCATCACAATATACTCGCAAAGATAATGAACTAGTGGAAGGAAGAAGAATGCCTTGACCCGGACAACTTTTGATATATCGTAGTACGCGAAGTGTAGCATCAAAATGACATTGCCGAGGGGCAAGCATGAACTGACTCAATATGCGAACTGCGTAACTGATATCGGGACGTGTGATCGTGAGGTAAACTAAACGACCCACCAAACGTCTATATTGGTCAACGTTAAAGAAAGGTTGATAAGAATCGGGAGAAATTCTGTGTTGTTGCTCAATCGGGAATGATGCAGGCTTGCATTCAACCAGTCCATTATCGGCAAGTATGTCAATGGCATATTTTCGTTGGCTAAGAAATATCATATTTGGTGAGCGAGATACCTCAATACCAAGAAAATACTTGAGCTTACCCAAGTCTTTGATGCAAAACTTCTCATTCAAATATTATTTTAAACAATTAATACGATCCACGTCAGTGCCAGTGACAATAATGTCATCCACGTATATCAGAACAATAACAAAAGAACTAGGTCTTGAGGATATGAATAGAGAGTGATCTGCATCAGAATGTGGAAATCCAAAAGCGGGTAAAGATTCAGTAAACTTGTGATACCAATTGCGGGAGGCTTGTTTAAGCCCATATAAGGATATGTGCAAGCGACAAACACGCTGCTCCCTCTGCGTGGAAAATCCCTGCGGAATCTTCATATAGACTTCTTCATGCAAGTCTCCATGCAAGAAAGTATTGTCGAGTCAAGTTGATAAAGGGGACAATTTTTGGTGGATGCAACCGCAAGCAAACAACGAATAATGACCATTTCAGCAATTGGCGTAAACGCCTCATTAAAATCCACGCCCTCAATTTGAGTGAATCATTTAGCCACCAAGCGAGTCTTATAGCGTTCGATGCTCCCATCTGGTTGATACTTAATTTTATACACTCATTTGGAGTCAATGGCTTGCTTACTAGGTTGTAAATAGGTAAGGCACCTCCAAGTTTTATTTGCTTCAAGAGAGAAATTCTTTTAGCCATTGCGTCTTTGGCTCATCAACAAACGAGATGGTCGCTAAGAATGCAGTGTGAGCAGAAGAAAACTTATCATAAGCAATAAAATAAGATATACCGCCAAGTTAGCTGAAGGAAGAGGAGAATGTGATTTAGAGCTTGATGGACCAAGAGTAGGCGACAGGGTGTAGTCAAAACCCGATAATTTCTTGGACAACGTCATGTTTCTTTTAGCTGGTAAAGGAGAAACATGTTCAGATGATGACAATATGACAATATCCATGTCTTGTGATTCCTCAGAGAAGGCACTGTAAGTTTGGACTGAACTCTCTTGTTAAAATGATACAATAACAGGATCAACAGCACAATCAAAATTCGGTTAAGCAAAAGAAAGTTGTATAGGTTCTTCTACTAAAACGTTTTGAGCAAACGGAAAAAACATGTTCCCAAAATTAGACATCTTGTGATGTGTAAATCTCTTTGGTCTCAATGTCATATACTCGATATCCCTTTGGTCCATGAGGATAACCAGCAAAGATACATGATCGGGTACATGATCGGGATTTAGGAGCAAACTTGCCATGTGTATGTATGTGTGCGTAACAAAGGCACCCAAAACATCGCAAATGATCGTAGGTCGGCACTTTATCTAACAATACTTTAAATGGAGTTTTGTCGTTGAGTACCGTGAGTAGCATTCTATTTATCAAGTATGTAGTTGTAAGGACACACTCTCCCCAAAACTTACTTGGCAAACTGGCTTAAAATCGTAGTGCCCATTCTACTTCCAATACGTGTCGATGTTTTCACTCAACCACCCTATTTTGCTGCGGTGTTCCCACACAACTTGTTTGACGTTCAATCTCATTTTCATAATAATAGGCAACAAGCTCATGGTGCTCAAATTATAATCCATTGTTAGTTCACAAAACTTTGACCTGCAATTGGAAGTGCGCATGTACCCATCTAAGAAATTGTAATAGATAATTACGAGTGTCAGATTTATGTTTCATCAGATAAACCCAAGTAGCTTGGCTAAAATCATCTACTATAGTAAAAAAAATAGTGACAGCCTGCAAAATGATGGTGTTCTATTTCAAAATGTCACAATGGATGCAATGATTTATTGACACGAATGGGAATCTGAAAACGAGTTTGTTTTGCCTTACAACATGCATCACAAAGTTTCGAGTTGTTGCCAGGTGGAAAAATAGGCAGAGTAGAGACCAAACGCAGTCGGTTAGATGGCAGATGACCCAATCATCAATGTCATAATCCCAAATTTCCTTCCATTTGTGTTGCTAGTGCCTTCCTTGCCTTTGTTTGATCTAAATAGGTATAGTCAACTTCATAACTGTCCCGTTCCAATCAATTTTCTCGAGGATAAATCTTGTATCACACAAAAATACAGATAAAATATCAATGCACAATGAACATCCTTTGTCAATTTGCTTACAGGCATCAAATTAAAACAAAATTTTGGAACCGCAAGGACCCTCTTAAGGGTTAAATTTGTGTCAAGTTGTACTTGACCCACACCCATCACATCGACCATATCTTCATTTGGTATTTAAACGAGTAGTATGAAAGTTGCGGTCTCAGTGTTGCATAAATCGTCTGATTGACATGTAATATGGTTCGTAGCTCAAGCGTCAATAGTCCAAAGTGGTTTAGTGTGACCCAAAAAATTTTGAGATGCCATATTCGCTCGAACTTTTGAATCAACCGTTGTGTCGGTTGTTGATGGCTGCCTTTCATGATATGTGTATGAGTAATCAGCTATTTTGGTAAGTTGGCTCAAATAAGCTTCATTAGTGTAGTGAAAGAAATTTGTTGTCAATGTCAAGGCCAAGGGGCCTATTTGGGTTGTCTTCTCCAAGCCATGTCTCATCTGCAGATACAGGAGATGTGGCTTCATCGTCCCAAATTCGACGGCGCCGATGAAGTAAGTGAAGTTGCAGTCCATGTCACTCTCGGCTTTGTGGTAATTTTTCATAAGAAAAATAGAGACCCGACAATGATTGATGATCTTCCATAACCAAGAAAAATTAAAGCAACAACGAAGAATGAAACATGTGAGCCAAATACTCTGATACCATGTAGAAATTGTATGAGCAGTTGGTTGATTGTATTGAGTATGGTGACATAAATTTATACACTATGAGTACAATAGTCAAACCCTTAATGAATGAAACAAATCAGAGAATATAAATAATGAATTGGTCAATAGTCATATAAAAGGGAAATTAAATCTGGATCCCAAATTATGCTCCAATACATACTAATAGAAGTTGTGAAATAGTTTTTAGGGTTTGTTATAATTACATTATACATTAGGAGTTATTTATATAAAGTGACAATCGTTCTCAATGTGTTTGTTGTATTCATGGAACACATCATTGTGAGTGATTTTGATAGCATTGTGATTGACATATTGTATTGGGGTAGCTTGACACGGATTTTAGCAACTAGTGCTAAAGTAGTGCTTAGTAATATAGAGCTTACGAAAAGCTTGAGTTATTAATCCTCAAGGACTACACTAATGAGCACAAATAGAGCTAATTATCCCAGTTCCTGAAAATCAAACTAAAAGAAATGCAATAAGAAATCGCGCAAGTTGGTTTACCATATTACACTAAGATAGATTGCAAATAAGAATAGGGAATTGACAAGCTTAAACAAGTAAGATGTTAAACACCGGTGAAATACGAGTGGAAGCAGTGACAATCACTTAAGTATGATATATGGGATGGAGTTATATGTATTAGCAAAATGCAACGCTAACTCTACTCTAACTAATCAAGTCATATTTCCAAAGGAAACTTAAGGCTTAACATACCAATAGCAAACCTAAGACACATGAGAATGTTATTGATGAGCTAGCAAGATGAACAAACATAGAGTTAAATGAATCTCACAATCATCCTAAAATACAAGCAATAATTCAAGTTATTAAGTTTCCTTCAAAGTCTAAAGCTCAAATTCCTAAGATGCAAGTAGCCTTAGCAATCATGTGATAAAATTGACCAAATCAAACCAAAAAAAATTAAGTATGAGCCCTAGAAAACAAATCTATTCATGCAAATACACATACTTTATACCCGCATTTCAATACCCTTAGTTAAAATGATGCTTTTGCAACTAGAAATTTAGCTCATGCTAAAGAAATCAACACAAATGAACAAACAAACTTCATTTCATTCATAAACATCAAATATCCCAATAAAAAGCTTAAATGACTAGAATCCACCAAAAGCAATAACATAGTAGAAATGTTACAAGAGAAGAAATAGAAATGGATGATGAAATTTCTTCAAATCTTCCATATTTAAGCCAGTCGTTAAAATATAAAATTAAAATAATAAACGAGGACTTCAACTATAAAATTAAACTTTTAGTTGAGTTGATTCTCTAACATGGTAACGAAGCCTGAGGTCACAAGTTCAAATCCTGACACCCCCAAAAAATTGTATAATTAAATTCTTTATCTATTCTCTCTCATTGAGTCTTCTATATAATTCTTCATTTATCCTTCAAGTCCACTTGGGCTCTCTATCTTCTTATATCGGGTCTTCTATACACAACTATTTTCCTATCTTTCAAGCCAATTTGGGTTCTCTATTTTCTCCTTCCGAGCCTTCTACACATAACTCTTCTCCAATAGGGCCACCCGCAAAAAAGTAAAAATCGGAAATGGGCTCCTATCTATTTCTTCTCTACTATCCACCCATGAAGTTCAAAAACAGGAACGTGATCCTATCTATCTCTATCCAGTTCACTTGCAAAGTCATAACGGGCTAGCAAGTGAAGGGGCGTGTTAAAATATAATATTAAAAAAAAAATAAACATGGACTTCAACTATAAGTTTGAGCTTTTAGTTGAGTTGGCTCTCTAACACCAGTATCCACTACAAGTTTCTCTCTCTACAAACCCTAAACTTGCCTAAAACTGCCAAATATCCCGAAAGTCTTGAAAAAAATGTTGCAAAGAGACATCATATAGTAAGTTCTAAAAATGGAAAAACATTACATCATATCTAACATAGTCGCGACTTTATATGAAATTTTTCCTAAAACGTGCCAGTTCCGGGCAGAGTCCACATGTGAATTCCTTAAAAGAATTCCACAATCGCGATTGTGTAGTGATGATATGCAATCTTCTTCAGTGGAGTCACGAGTATTATGTCCTGCTCCTTTAGCTCATTTACTCTTTGTATGTCCAAAGTTGCGATTGTACATTTCATTTTAGAAAATCACAGTCACAATTTTGTTGTCAGTTGCTAAATTCTTGTCTTCCATTGTTTTTTCTTCACTCCCAAGCTCGGATCGACTGCACAGGCACCTGAAATCACAACATAAAATCATGTGCAATTATCCTTACTCATATAGTAGGATTTTCGAGCCATAAATGCATGAATAAAGAGGAATTTAACCACAAAATAGCTCAAATGCTAGTGAAGTGAAAATGTGATCAAATGAGCATAAAAATGAGTGAAATAACATGAATGGTGATGATAAATGGACTAAATAGGCATGAATAGTGCGATATAAAATCAAACTATCATATCTCCTAAACGATGCACACCATGTCTTGTCGAAGCCACAATAGCTCATAGGTAGCATCAACCATTGCTTTGTGTTGGCTTCAATGCTGGATCGTGTCACAACAGTCTACTTCTTGCTACACTAGGAGATGGGGGAAGATCCAAGAAAGAAGTAGTAAACGGTGGTAGATCACGATTGGTAGGGTCACCAACCCAATCATCACCGGAGTAGGGCATGTAAAGCAAGAGAGTTGGTGGCTGAGAAGTGAAGCTATAGTTAAGGGTTCCTCGCACATACCGAATAATACAAACAACAACCTTATAGTGCGTATTGAGAGAGGTAGCTATGAACTAGCTAACAATATAGATTGCATAAGAAAGATTCGAATAAGTGACTGTAAGATAGACGAGACTACTATCAAGCTTCCAATAGAACCAGGGTTGTGAAGAGGTTTGTCATCTGTCGAAGTAAGGTTGGTGTTTGTCTTGATTGGGGTGGACGATATTTTGGCTTCCATCAAGCCTACTTAAGAGATAAGATCTGCAACGTATTTTGCTTGAGAAAGAAAATAGTTAGATTCATTTTAAGAGACCTCAAGCCCAATAAAATAACTAAGAGGTCCATGATCCTTCATTTCAAAAGTTTGAGCACATGCATTGTTTGAGATCGGTAATGCCCTAAATGTTATTCCCCATTATAACCATATCATCAACATATAGGAGTAGAATAATGATTCCCTTGGTTGTTCGTCAAACAGATAGAGCATTGTCATATGAACTAAAGACAAAACTCAATTGTGCAACGGTACTTCTGAATTTTGAGAACCATGCTTGATGAGATTGCTTCAGGCCATACAACAATTTTCTCAACCGACACATTGTGTTGGGTAGATGATCATACCCTGGTGGGGGTTGCATATAGACTTTCTTTAAAAGCTCTCCATTCAAAAATGCATTATTAACATCCATTTGAGATAAAGACCATCTCTTAACCACAACGACTATCAGGAGACAACAAACAGATGTAAGTTGAGCAACTAGAGCAAAAGTTTCATCATAATGTCATACTCTTAGTTGTAGTCTTTGGAAACAAGGCGAGCTTTGTATCACTCAATATACCCATCAACTTTGGTCATGATCTTGAATACCTACTTACATCCAATAGGGCTTTTATCAGCCGGATGATTGATAAGATCCCATGTGTGGGTCTTCTCAAGAGCCTATAACTGCGATGAGTGCGCGAGGGTCTTCCATATTTGCGATGGCGCCTGGGGTAGGCAAAGTCTCTTTTGGGTGAGTGGTTTTCGTGACCATCACGAGCTCCAGCGTCGTGATGGCCAGGGGCATTATAGTGTGTTTGATCCACGCGGTTAGGATACCTATTTATTTCTGCACCTCGGGTCGTGGCCGGAGGCGGAAGATGACATGTGCAACATAGATTTCGGGGGAGACAGAGGTTGCGGTTGATAGGGTGGCGCGCATCATTGTGGTCTTCTACTTAGTGAACATTCTCATGACATCATTGATTTTTTTCATAAGAAAATTGTCGCCTTTAAGGTGGCAGGACGGTCGTGGAGTTGGTCAACATGGCTTCAGTTGCGCCCGCTACTTGGTTGCATCCGCTCGATTACATCGAGTTGATTGTGTAAGTTTGGCATCTCCTGGAGAAGCCCTTCTCGGATTTGCTTTCGAGTTTTAATTTCTCGGCTTATGCGACGGTTGACTCTACTTCCAAACGGTCTTAGAAAAATGTGTTGCGGTGGTAGGCTGAGCCCATGGTCTCAACTCGTCCGCCACATAAGAGAAGTCCTCCTCCGTGGTACTTGAGCCTGCACTAGGAGGAAAGGCATCACCTCTTGTTTTCTTCCCACGGGCAAGAGTTATATTCGACTGACAAGTGAAATTAAGAGAACGGTGATTATCAAGTCGTTTCTGTCAATAAATTAAACCAGCTGATGCGTCTGTTTGAACGGACCAAATAAAACACACTAGATTTTTAATATCATACGTCCACGTGTTATGGTAATATTTACTAAGTGTGAAGTTCTCTAAGTCTCAATATCTCTTGCCCAATGTTAATGTCCAATGTTAAGGATCGTTGTACAATATTTGTCAGATATGTGACATGCACGAGAACGAATACCAAAGAATGAGGTGCCCGGAGTGTTTCTGGGACACCGCCACAACCGTGAGAATACATTCTTGACCTGAATACAAGAAACTCCTGAAAATATTTTTTCAGAAAGAAAGCTAGAGAGAGTGTGTGATATTAAGATCTATCTCCTCTTACTATGAGAGTTATATATACTAAACTCAATCTTTTTCCACGTGTTGGCGCATGATTGGCCAATATTGAGGTGGGCCCCACTTAATTGGCTTGGAGTTTTAGATGTATGACATGTTGCACATAGGTATCGGGCGAGCCCGACCAGGCCCGTCCAAGGATTTCAAGGGCCCTGTGTTAAAAGTGAAATTTTGGACCCTAAATTTTTTAAAACGCCACAGAACGTGAACCAATGAAAATAAACTCGATTTGTTAACCGAAATAAATCGATCGGTTACTGTTATTATAAGCCGTAATCTATAAACTGTTAAACTGAAAAGTAAAAGTTGGGTTGGATACAATATTTGATTCACTGGAGCATAATGAAAAGACCAAATACTTTTTTGTATAGGCTAGGGTTGTGCACGTTCAGTTAACAAACTGTGCAACTCAATTTAAGAATCAAACTGCCATATGCGGTTTTTGATTTTTATGAACCGCAATTGACCGAAAACTATAATTAAACTGTAAAAATCAACCAGTGTCAATTTTA
This sequence comes from Pelargonium nanum, assembly GCA_036897485.1. Classification (NCBI taxonomy): domain Eukaryota; kingdom Viridiplantae; phylum Streptophyta; class Magnoliopsida; order Geraniales; family Geraniaceae; genus Pelargonium; species Pelargonium nanum. The sequence continues at coordinate 1,929 of JAYMTF010001089.1, read as the reverse complement.
TTTCTATACCGACCAAATATAAAGAAATTTTAAATCTTAAACACTTCTCAAATCCTAATTAGAGCCACTAAAAAACTAAGCCATAAATTAATTACATTTCTAAGCCCAATAAGAGAGATACGTGATTTGAACTATTATTTTGAACTCAATTAAAATATGAAAGTTATTAGTTGCAAGCTTGCAACATAACACCGTCCGTAAGAAGTTAGTTTTGCCCCGATTTTGACTTAGTTTCAATTTAGTGTAGGTTGGTTTTGGTTTTTCGGCACAACCCATTGGGGCCCTGGCTTGGGGGGTGCAAATACCCATTTTGCACTCCCCTATAGCCGTCCCTAAGGCTGACCATTCAAGTATATCTCTCATGCGTTGACGACGTACGGTGAAGACGCTAGAAGCCTCTATCGTGCAACGTCATTTGGCGCAAATTTACTCTTTTTAATAAATTGCGAAGCGTCTGGTTCTCCACTATAACTTTTTGATAGAGTTTATTAATATCCGAACTTATATTTTGAACCTCAGATATCTATATCGGTCTCAACTTGGGGGGGAGAACTGGTAATAGACATAAAACGATGCATTCAAGTTTTACATTTGTTAGAAGAAAATGCTTAGCTAATTCTATATATGCGTCTAAGCAAAAAACGTTTTCTTCTTTCCCTGTTCTGAATCTCCCATTCTGTTTCCGTACGTTCTTATTTTACCCGAGGGGTTTGAATTAGCCCCTCCTGATCGTATTTCACCCGAGATGAAAGAAAAAATAGGCAATCTTCCTTTTCAGAGCTACCGCCCCACTAAAAAAATTGTAATAGGTCATGTTCCTGGTAAAAAATATAGTGAAATCGCCTTTCAAAACCATTATGATGTTGCTGAGACTATCCTGTCGATGAAGAGTCTTTGAAATGGCTTTTAGAGCTACTAGGGTAGAATATATTTTCATAAGGGCCCCGACCTTTTCGTAGGCCTTGGAATACTTGATCGGAGTAAAGGAACGTGTGAACTAGGCCTCGACATGAACTGTTGTCGCCACAACGTTAGGGAACCAATCTAAAAATGTGCCTCAATAATGTCGCGACAACCATATGGTTGTCTTGGTGATGCTAAGGCACTGTCCTAGGATGTGCAGGTTGGCTTGCCACTCCACTTTTTTTGCAACTCATTTTGGGTTGCCATTTTATTTCGCACACATGGCCAACTTGATTTGTGATTGACATGGTCGGCATACATTTTGGCCGACATACGGACGACCGACATACGAATGGTGAATGGGTAGATTGTCGATGTATAAAAGGTTGATGGGCGGGTGTATAATGAGCTTGGGAACACAGGTTCAGAAGCAAGTTCTCGGACCGTGACCCACAAGTAAATCACGTGAGGCGTAATCTTATCGTGTCAAAATTGAACTGGTGGCGTACGAGCGCCACGTGGCTTGTTATAATTTTTTGAGTAGGCTTATGATTTTTAGGTAGCATCAATTTATGTACAAAGTTCAAGATTTTAAATCACGCATCCATCGTAAAAATAAAGAAAAATTGACGAAAATGAAAAAAAAAATCACAACATTGTATTTTTGATAATTTTTTAAGTATTCTCATGCAATTTGTTAAAAAGAACGTGATTTTTTTATCAATTTTTTTCCAAAAAAATTAATAATGTCTTTTATACTTATTCTGGTATTATAAATTGCTTATTAACACTTTTTACCAAACAATTCAAGTGCCTATCAACATTTTTTTCCAAAAAGTTAACAATTGATTGTTAAAAATAGAAGTAGCACAAAAAGTGCATATATTTTTCTATATGCTTATGAGCTATTTTTGAGATATCAATTCAAACATCCTCTAAATTCATATATATATTACCCACTGGGTGTGGCGCAGTTGGTGCGCTGGGGCTGCGTGAGTGGGAAGAGCTCTTGAGTTTGATCCCCAC
>JAYMTF010001088.1:0-26463 GCA_036897485.1 Pelargonium nanum | reverse complement strand
GAGACAGCTAATCCATGAGAAACCTCAGCATCCAAAAGAGCGAAGAATGGATTCACAAGTTTTGTTGCTGAGAATAGCCAGCCACTGAAAATTTCACAGTAAAAGGTTATCATGAAGGGCCAACAGTACACGTCTCAAAGTTCAATACATGTGTGTACATACCATATAGTGACCTGACTCATAGATACATCAACATAGCCATTTCATTTTTAAACTTCATACATGGTAAATGGGTCCTCAAAAGAATAATCAAGAAGATATTATAAATAGAAAAACACATCTAGTTTACATGACTTGATGTATTTAGAGACAGATTATCAAAATTATGTGTACAAAACCCAGAGACACGTGTATATTCATACACACAACACTTATTTCGGCGGCAAAGTGTGGAAGGGGTGATATGTGAACAAAGCTGACCACGGATATGTAGATGTACTTCACTAGCAATGGCGCCCATGCTGGCTTCCCAAAACTCTACTATGTGCTAGTGAAATTCAATCATTTCAACAAAAATGTCTTGAACCGGTAGTAGTGATGCCCTACTTTAACTTAGAGAGGTCATGTATTCTATCCCTTTGATGTCAATTTTCTTTAACACAAGCATTTTATGCCTCTTCAGCAAAATCCTGGCTCCGCCACCATTCACTAGGGTGGCAAATGCAAATGCAACAAGAATGGAAATACAAATACAAACTGAGTACATAAGAGATGAGAATCAATGAAATACCAGAAAGTTGCTTCATCGACAGTACTCACATAAGCTCCTCCGGCTATCACTAGGCCTAAGGTGGCTCCTGTCAACAACCTACCCTACAATTGGAAAGAAGCAACCAAGTGATAGACTAATTAGAGTACAGTATACTGCTATTCCTATAAACAAACATTGTTCTATACAATGTCCAAACTCAGTTCACATATCTTACAATACCAACAAAAATTGGGAAATCAGATTAAACTTCAAGTTTCAATTTTTATGAACAAAAAACACCAGCAGTAGCAAAAAATTGTAGTTCTAACAAAAGGCTTAAGAATGTGTATGTGTGGAGAGAGAAGAGTAACCTTTTTGGAAAAGTGAGGAATCTTAAGCGGAGAAGGTGGAGGAGGAGGAGGAGCAGAAGAGCAATGGCGGGCGTGTCGGAGTCCGGGTGGGCGAGAAAGGAGCCTTGTATGGAAGAAACCTGTGAATGATTTGGTGGATGCCCTTGCCGCCATAAAGATTGAAACTTGGAAAAGGAAAATGCAGAAGCGGAAGTCGGAGAAGACGGAGTTGAGTGAGGGTTTTTGGTTGGTTGGTCGCAGAGTCGCAGTCGCGGTCGTCGCGGCTGCTTGTTCTGTGCTCTGCCTAGTTCTTACGCGATGGTTGCTGGTGGTGGCGTGGTTTGTGCCTTGCTTTTCAATTGGGGTTTTACCCGCTTACCCGCCCCGCCCACTCATGCTCACCCGATTAAACTTTCAATTATCATTTTTAGATGAACTTTATATACTTTTCTCTAGAGCCGGCAATCTGGATCCGAATCCGTGGACATTCGAAATCCAATCCGAGAAAAATTCGATCCAATCAGAACTGGAAAAAAACTGATCCGAAATATTATCGGATCGGATCGAATATCATGTTCCAATCCGAAATTCGAACTAAATCCGACCTGATCCGACCGATTGTCACCTATACTTTTCTCCTCCCTAGTTAAATCACTATAAAAATGTATATTGTCTCCTCTTTCGAAGCCCCGATCATCTCTACTTATTTGTGAAAGTTTTTCTTTTAAACCACCCAATCGTACCAACAAGTCAATCTAAAATCGAAAAGTGAAGATATGGAATTAGATCGGTACCCAATGTTGAACAACGCAATGTGATACCCGTCTCATGGCACGCATGCACGATCTCAAAAGAGTGGATTGACACTGTTCCAAATCGTGCTAACACTCCCAATGGAGCGATTTGAAACAACCCTATGCCATTTAGTAACGCAATGTACTACACGATGCGTGGACATTGAATTTGATCAACAAAGTTGTGTATCAAGTGTCTCGTGGAGTGTCACGCCAATAGGGTAGGCCGGCATCTACTAGACGAGGACACGACAAGGTGGAAATCATTTTTAGAGGCTCAAGTTAATTTCTGCTACGCCCACCCGAGAAGTAAATAGAGATCTTGAATTGTCAATTCATAGACATTTATGAGCGCACTGTAATTTCACCGTCGTCTCGACCAATCACACAACGTCGCATCACCACCCTAATATAAAATAAAATAGAAAACCATTACTATAAACAGACCTTTGTCATTTGTCAAAGAACATATCAGAATTCATATGGTGAGTTCATTGTATTCACTGCTTCCAATTCCCTATCATGTGATCGCCAAGCAACCAGATTGTTACAGAAATGGTGGAGACTTTCCACGTCACGTAGGGCCCATATTGCTGACGTCAGGTTGGGGTTGGTGCTTGAAATTTCAAAAGTAAACTTAGGTATAGTCTTTGTCTTTTTTAATTACATACTATGATACTACCATAACTTTATTAAGAATCTTTATAGTAAAGTCTGTGTCTGTGTCTGTGCACACCAATCCTCAGATCCACAACTGGACTCACCAGGTAACTGCAATCTTCTCTTCTCTTCTCTACCATTTCTTTGCTTCTTTTTCTGACATTTTTTAGCTCTACTCATCAGAAAATGGAATTGTATATCAGAATAGATTTTAAGGTAGTTCATTTTGGGGATTGAATGTTAAGAGTACCAACCAATCACAGAAATTTATTCCCTAAAATCACCTTCTTCTTATTATGGTTTTCATATACTGAATTCAACTTTAGGAGCACACAGATCTTTGTAAGTTTGTAAAGTTCCATTCACAAGTTTCAACTTCCATCATCTCAGGTTTTCATGAATTTTTCATGTTCTTTCTCTGATGATCTATATATTATATTTTTGCTCACAACCCTAATGCTTTTATGGACCGAGACTCAGTCAAACCAACGAGTAGATGTCACCTCACGAATTAGCATCCATATCCGCCCCAATAAATTTGTGGGTCCGGATCAATTTCATTTGTGTCTTGGCTGAGACTCCGTGATCTCTTTAAGAATTTAGTTACTACTTCTTGTTGTTGTTAGTATTAGATAATCTGACTAATTGTTGATGCTAGCTTGGTTTGGTTTTGATCTATCTTACTTTCAACCAGCAAATAGCAACTGACCCCCCAAGTAGAGGTGTTGATGCTACTTTGGTTTTGATCCCACATCACACAACATGTCTGCTTTTCTTGAAATTTTTCGATGCATTCTGTGTTGCGAAGAACAAGAGCAACGTGAGTTACGTGACTATTACATTGACAGTGATGACGGAACAATTTCCTACACAAACCCTTCTCGAGATTCTCATTTTCACAGCACTACTACTACTCGTGCTCCTAGCTTTCCTTCCCCAGTACGCCAATCTTCCTCAAGCTCAACCTCGACTTCCCCTTACACGCCCCTTATGCAAGATTACCATGAGAACCAAACTCAAATACAAAGGTATTTGAACTCGTTATTGGTCTCTTCAGCTACAATATCTGGTAGAGTCTCTCAAAGTTCGAACAATTCAACACCGTCTTTGTCTAGACCTCATCCTCAAAATCAAATCTCATCGAAACCACCTCAACAACCTTCATTTATAAATCCCCCATCTAAACTCCTCTTACCTCCTGCTCCATCCCCTCCATCTTCTCCCAATCCGTCTTCTAGATCACAACCATCATTGTCTAAGTTCACTTTGTCTCGGCTGCCCTCTGATCCATCAAGTTCCCAGACAACAGCAAATTATGTACAGGTTCAGAAGGGCACATCGAATGTTTATGTCATTCCTGAAAATATCAAAGATTTGATCAAGAAAGATATCGTGCCTGAAGTTCTCAAGAAATCCGTATCACCATCAACCTACACAGACTACTTTGCTGCTTTGCTGTATGCTGAGGACTTCTATATTGAGGTACTTCATAAGACGAGCTTTGTGTAATCAAGCAAACAATACAGTTTTGTGAGAATATATATATTTTGTCTGATTTTGCCAGAAATGGAGCAAGTTTCAACTCAAGAATGTGACTTTGGACATCGAAGCAGCAGCAATTTATGAGAAGTCTACCAAGAACAAATGGTTGAATGAGAACAGGAAAAAGGAAGAGAAAACTTTCGTAGCACTGAAGATCGATTCTGTTCGTGAGAAGAGGCCATTCCTTCTATCAAGGGATTTTGTGTTTGTCCGGCCTTCGGGTAGAAACGTAGAGCCATTTCAGGTTAGTGTAATGAACTTGTATTGGTAAATTGGAACTTGCACAAATCTCATTTCTTGATCTTATCTGCTCTATTCGTGTGTATTTAAATATCATACAGGGTATCATCCATCGCATGGTGAAGAGCACTCTCGTATTAGTGGAATTTGGAAGAGATTTTCATTCTCAGCATCGTTCGACTCACAAATATGATGTTAGCTTCTCATTCAACAGAGTTTGTTTAAAACGAGCTCACAAAGCTGTTGAAGCTGCATCAGATCCTTTGTTCCGGAGCTTCATCTTTCCAGATTGCTCACCCAGAGACCGTTTTGTCTTACCGCCTTTGTTTTCTTTCAATGATGAACTTGATATGGGGCAGCAAATGGCACTACGCCGAATCTTTTGCCTCAAGGCTCCCCCTCCGTATCTTGTGAAGGGCTCACTCTGCATAACTAATGAACTACTGTCAAGAACTGGATCCGTTGTGCAAGAAGCGGTTCTCCAGATTTACAAGGCCTCTCCAAAGTCCCGGATTCTCATTTGTGCGCCCACAAACAGGACATGTGATTTGCTAATGAGAAGCTTCAAGGTTGGCATTCCGGAATCTGATATGTTTCGTGCCAATGCAGCGTTTCGGGAGATAGATGGCGTGCCAATTGATATTCTCCCCTCCTGTGTTTATAAAAAGGAGTGTTTCGCTTGTCCTTCACTCCAAGAACTTCGGGATTTCAGGGTGATATTGTCGACTTTTGTGAGCAGCTTTCGTCTGCGTAATGAGGGCATAATGGCTGGACATTTCAGTCATATTTTTCTGGTGGACGCCTCATCCGCCACTGAGCCGGAGACAATGATTGCACTGTCTAATCTGGCTGATGAGAAGACTGTGGTTGTAGTTACTGGTGCTCCCGGAAATCGCTCAGGTTGGGTTCGTTCTGGTATTGCTCGGGATAGAGGATTGAAGATATCTTACTTTGAGAGACTATGCAAAAGGGAGCCATATGATGACTTCGATTCCATGTTCGTCAGTTGCTTGAATACCTAATATAGAATCCCTTAAGATATGCGCGTTTTGTTTTGTTCGATTAAGCCATATGTTACAACGCGAAAGAATGTGTCTCTCTAGGCTTATGGTGGTTTTCGTCATGCTACACACTCCTATAATTGTTATACTTGGCACCCAAGGGCAAAGAACGCCTCTCCCTTCGGATGCCAGAGTTTGGGGCGCAGCACGGGACCGGTTCTCTCAATCCATGACACATATCCAAGTTATATGCATGACTGCTATATGCAAGGAATTGTGATTTTTTTTTATATATTTATAAACTGCAATCTGGGTTTGATTTGGTTTTGCTCTCAAGCATTTGTAAGTATGAAGTTGAAATTGTTATAACAAGTTACCAGATCAACCTTCTCTTCAATTCTCAACACAATGGACATTTCAGTAGATGATACTAAACAAAATAAATAACAAGAGAAATGCAAAACTAAGATTGCTAGTTTCATGGTCTTACAATAACAGTCAGTTGACAACACAAGAATTTAGTATAAATATTACAAGAGATCAAGAAGTTGCTGGACCCAACTGCTTCAATTTTGCTTGGAGTACAACTGTAGCTTCATCTGCTATGCTTTTCTTTTTAGTTGCAACCTGCATTTTCATCACACAAATTCTCTATTCAAGAAAAGGCACCAACTTCAAAGCTAAGGGAAGCAAAACGGATACAGCTAAATAACTAATTCAAATGATTTTGATAATTTTTACATTCGGCGAGACTAATATTCACATCAAAACATTCCATTATACTCACTCCGTTCTCAAAACGAGTGTCTTAGTTTCTATTTTGAGAAAAACAAGGAAAGCTAGTTAGTGTTGTGCATATTAACTAATTCATACATAACTAACTTCCTACAAATAAGAGAGGACACTTATTTTGGGATGTAGAATGAGTTAAAAAGGGACAACCATTGTTGCCATAAAGACTAGAAACTCTATAATGCTGTTTGTATGTACTTCCCGCAGCTTAACTTATGAGTGCAAGGTAAATTAGCCTAGTCATAACATTCATCATAAGATGTATGCACCAAGCAACCTAGCATAAGAATTAAACTAAAAGATACCTCGAGAAGTTGGTCAAAATTAGACTTCAACAAGTTGATCTTCCGCTCACAATAATCTTTGCCTTCTACCATTGTTTTCTGTTTCAAAACATCATACAGTAAGCATCATGGGATGGAAGTGCTAAATAAAAAACATAAAACACGCCAGGGCCAACTTTGCAGCAAGTAAAGGTAAATCACCGAACTATTATATTCCTATGTACTTCACCAGCAAGATCAACACACACAACAAATCAAACATGAAATGCTTCACTCTTTCCATATTAGAGCCTAAGATCAAGAAATAGGGCCATTCTCGCCCAAATAGCACTCTTGAGGAACTGTTATTTATGAATGCAATCTTCTACAATGTTCAGTGACACAAGCACATACATACAAGTCAACATATATTGATAAAAACAATGCAAGAGTCAAGAGATTGAATCAAATGATTCCAAAGCCATACCTAGTTTCTAGCTACTACATTCAAAAATCAAAAGCAATAAGCAAGAAATGAGAATTTTCAATCAAATCCAATCCAATCCAAAACCAGAAACTAAGAAGTTGAGAAGAAAATCGAATGGTACCTCAATGAAATATCCAGTTCCAACGTCAACCAATACTTTATCGGCATCGTCAAGTGTTCCCGGAACGTACATGGACGCTGTCAAGGGCACCAACATTTTCTTCCCTAAATTTTCAATTAGAAACACACATCAATCGAAGGTAGGATAGGAGAAGATGAATATAGAGAGGAACCGGAGTAGACCTTGAGGACGGAGAGAGAGATCGTTGAGGGCGGAGGAGGCGATCTCGAGACGAGTAGTGGCGGTGCGTATGTTGTTGAGGCTGTCCTGAAGAAGATTCACTTCCAGATCCGTCTGCTCCTTCACTGCTTTGAGTTGCTCCAAGCTCATCTTCTCCATCATCATCCCTGCACTTCCACTCTTCGACGACGCCATTTTCTTCACCTCCTCGCTACTGTTCTGTGCTCTGTTGTGCTGTTACTTGGGAGCGAGCTAGGTCTTCTTCAGTTTATAATTATTTAATTAGTCGCAAATAAATTAAATAACTTTAAAATCTCTTTAACTTTCGTTGCCCCTATAGCTCAGTGGTAGAGCGCCAGTCTTGTAAACTGGAGGTCTGTAGTTCGATCCTGCATGGGGGCACATTTTTTTTTCTTGCACTAATTTCGTGTCCCGTGTTGGAGAATTTGTGAGCCTAGACGCACTAATTTTGTGTCGCATGTTATGTGTTTTGGAGACTCAACACGATTTTTAACCGTGTTGAAAAACCTGTGAAGGGAGACACTAATTTTGTGTCGTGTGTTAAATTAGTACACAAAGTGTCACCCCTAATAAATGTTGGTAGCTACCTCCACATTTCCACCAGCTTGTAAAAGTTGACTGTCTGTGTACTATTACTTCTGGTCATCTACATTATTACCTTTTTATCCAGAATCATATGATGCGTAATGTGGTCCAATTTGCAGTATTTTGGTCCACAACACACATTTAATCAGTTTTTATGTTTCCAAGCAAACAACTTCACCCTACATAGAGCTCACAATTTGAGCGTTTGCGTCGTGTGTAAGGTTGTTGGCTTGTTGCTCGATCCAACACGAGTTACTTGATACATATAGCAATCGTGTTGCACAGTCCAACACAAACACAACTCGACACATTCTGCACATTGCAAGATGTTTGACACAACACTATCTAACATATTTAACACGTTATTATGATTAATTTACAATTATACTTTTAAGTGTGCGTCGAACGCGTCACAACACGATAAGTTAATTGTACGTGCATGTTTCGAAAGCCCAACATGAAAACGACTCGAATACAATAATTTTGTATCGGGTTCGTGTCCTAACACGACATGAATTGCCGGCTTAATCCTATGTGCTATCCATCCATCCACCCCATTGGCACATTCCAAGCTAACCCAAAATTGCTTTTTCCCTCATTCGTTGCATGAGATCATTTCATAATGTATACTACAGAATCAAAGGAAACAGAAATTGAAAAATGAGAAACAGAATGGGTCTTTTATTCACACCACAGGCACAGGCACCTCCAAAAACAATCCACTTAACATACAAACATGATGACTCCTCATGAGCTAACACATTATTTTCACACTAACAAATGCCTAAGAATACAAATCAAATTTACCAAAACAGAGGTCTTACAAGGACTAAATGTAATCTCTCCCATACACACAAATCTCCTTTGAGATCATCAGAAACAACATTGAAATACAAAAAAAGGGGTTCAATTCGGATTTTGAACAAGAGACCGAGCAACAAAAACCCACCCGCCACGCCGCCACGGCTTGCCGGCTGACCGGACTAATTGCCACCGAGCAACTAGACCCGTCTTCGAGACCCGTGCGTCCCGGCATTCTCCAACGACGAATCCGGGTTTTCTTGCATTTAAGCAACACACCCAATAGTAACACTACACAATGCACGTGTTTGTGAAAGCCACCCATGGCCTCACTCTCCACAATAGCAACCCTAATTTGGCCAAACTTGCTGCACAGCATTGATTGATACATCTATTTTTCTCTTTACTCGCAAGTCAGAGCCAAATGGTACTGACATTTCAATATATCCCAATTTTTGTCACTCTCCAGATCCCCAACCCCCCAAAAAACCTAGAACAATTTGGAATTCTAGAGCCTAATCTTCAAACACAAAAGCTACAAATCCCTAGAAACTGAATCCAGTTAAATATCAGATTTTCAACAAACTCTAATCAAGATCCTAAAATGCACTAATTAAGAATCTTCTCACCTCTCCTCATCCTCCAGCTCCAACCCCACACACACAAAAAAAACAAGACTAAGCAATTAACATACACATATTTATATATACCAAACACCACCTGGAATCCAGTAATGCATCGCAAGCCACAATGAAGCCAAATCAACGAGCATCGTCGTCTCTCCGACCCGAATTTGGTCCGCCGGACAAGGAAGCTAGCAAGTTCAGGTGCCCCGGAAGGTAATTTCCGACCCTCGCCGCCGACGCCTCTCCCATCGGCTGCTGATGCTGCACGAACAGCGACGGCTGCTGTCCCATCATCTCCGGCGGCGGAGCAGCGAAGCTCCAGAAGTCCGGCCTGGCCGGCACCCAGAACCCGCCCTGGGTGGTGGCCCCGAGGATGGACCCCACGGAGACGCCGCCATCGTCCTTGCCGTGATCGTCGTCGGCGCGGACGCGCTTGCCGAGAATAAAAGGGGCGGGGCTGAGCAAGGGCTTGTGGTCCAGAGAAGAGGAGAGCGGAGACGAGTGAGACGGTATGGCGGCGGAGGTGGAGCCGGAGGAGCCGCGCATGGAGACGGAGACGGTGGAGAAGCTAGCCGGAGTAGTCCCTGTTCCAGTGGCGGCGATGATGGATGGCTCGGCTTGACGGAGCAACCACTCGATCGTCTGGCCGTCGGACTTGTGGCCGAGCTCGCGAGTGAGCTGGAAAACACGCGCGGCGCATATAATCGGCATGCGAATACGGCGTCCCCGGCCGTCGACTTTGCTGTGACGGTCCTTGGATGGAGGCTTCTTGACGGCCAAGGTACCGTTATTGGACGGCGGTTGCTGGCGCTGCGGGTCGATTATAGCTCCTCCGCCTCCTCCATTGGTAACTCCACTGTTGGATCCATCTGTATTAGACATAGCTAATAGCTTGTGTTGGTGGTGGTGGTGGTGGTGGTTTTAGAGAGTATAGGGAGGGTTTTGGGTTATGGAGGAAGAGGGAGGAGAGGGAACAGAGAGCTAATCATTGAGCGGCAGGAGCTGGTGGAGACAGGAGGGAGGGCACATGGGTGGTGGGGCCCATGTACTACACCCCCACAGCTCACGCCCTCCTTCTCTATCCCACGCGCACACCTCTGCTCCAGTCAAGTCAATTTCGAATTTTTATTTTATTTTAAACAGCTGAAAATGAAATGGACGTGGGGCCTACTTATTTCCTGTACCTGCCAATTGGAATGAGCCAAGTGTCATGCCCGAAACGCATGACTAGGACTGGTAATGTATCTCTACTCTCCACCTAAGCTTAATTAATACTACTTGCGATAGCTACAAATCATAAATATTTTTTAGTTTATTAGCATATTTTCATAAGTATGGTACTTATGGCAAGTTGCATGAGAAATAAGTACTCCCTTACATCAAAATAAACCATATGTCAAAACAAAATCATCAATTATGTCACTAATATATCCAATTTATGTTGCAAAGTTTATATATGAAAATATAACCTAAAGTAACGTATCATTTTACTCTTTTTAAGAAAGATATTTATAAAAGTAGACATTATCAGACAATGTGGCAGCTTATGATTGGTTGTTGGCACAATGAGACTCATCATAAGGTCTTCTCATGAGATTGAGTTTTTACTTTTCTAATGAGTCACTTGAGAGAGATCAAAGAGTTTGCAATCCTTCATATGCCCTTTAAAAACAACAAGAGGCGTGGAGCCTCATGAAACTTCTATTGCTACTCTAGTCAAGTAGTTTATGTGTGTGTGTATATTGATTCAAGTGGTCTCGAGACCTCCACGTGCCCGAGAGCTCCGCTACGAGCGTCAAATTTGTTCGGTAGCATCTATGATGTGTGGCATGCGTATCACATAAATAGAAATGTCTGTTGTTGTTATGATATTTAGAACACACATGTTAGTTCGAATAGAGTACTCTCAAGAGAAAATCACGAGCGAGCGTGAATACAATGTTGCATACGTACGTAGACGCAAACACAAAAATTGATGCACGTGTAAAGCTTGATATATCTTTTAGCGCTTTCATGTTGGAATAGCGTCATATCAATTTGTGAATTTTGTTTTATTAATTTTGTTAGAGAGAGAAAATAAAAAGGAAGAAAACGTGAAATGCGTTGACCGTGAGGAGCACGCGCTTGATGCCGGAGCGTGAACTACTCCTCTTGGCTTTAAATGAAATCAGTCAGTAAGTTAGTCAGTCATAGAAAATTGACACTTGGCCAGCTGTTTATTTACGCAGTTTGCCACTTGCGTATATTGCCACAATCATTTCATTTCGCTCACACCATACACTACCACTCTTACGTTACTGTACATACGTAACATAACTTAACTATCTCTCTCCTCAGCCCTCCGATCCCCAACCTCACTCATCCGACGTCTCCCATCGCTTTTTTGTAGTAATGCTGTTTTCTGTGGGCCACACCTTAACCTTATCTGTTCTACAGAAGAAAAATTGTGTGTTGTCTTGCTGTAGCTTCTGAACTGTCAAAAATACCCCTCATAAGTTGCGCCTACACTTCTCCAGCAAGGACAATATTGTCTTTTTACATAAACAAAATTCATAGATAATTAAACTAGTTTAATAAAATGATAAAATAACTGCAATTTCTTGGTATTTAGACTTTTATTTGAAGCTTTGCAATTCAGTTTTGTATTTTTGAAATAATATAATAAAAATGAATAGTTTTAATGTTGCATTGATGAAAAGAGTGGAAATAAATAGTAATATAATAAGCAATTAAGGGATGTGTTTGGAAATTGGGACCTATTTTCTATTTTCTGATTTCCCCATTAAGCACCTGGTCTCCTTATATGGGTTCAGTGGGCCGATTATATTAGTGGGTCTAAATAGGTCAATTTCCTACTTAATTAACTAATCTATAATCATAATACATAATATAAAATGATTACAATAAAAACAATAGTAATAAATTTTAAATTTTAAATTCATATGTAAAAATATGAAAGTTTACTGAACAACGATAAATACCATTTGTCTTCTTCTGATTTTTTATGATAATTGATGTGTTTGTTTTAAATTAGTCAATTAGACACACTATAACGCGTGTCGTTTTGTCCGCATGTTAAGTTGTTGTCTTGAAGATGTACTAAATTTGAAATTCTTGAGCATGGATGGAGGCTTAGATCATTGGTTTTGAATTCCTGGTTCATGCACAAAGGTAGCACACTGGTAAGCGGGTACCAAGGTGAGTTCTCGAAAAATTGCCTCGAATGTGGGAGTAAGAATCTTAATTGGGGAATCCGAATCGCATCTCGTTAGGGAGGAGATTAGAGAGCATTTCTATAAAGGGGATGTAGAGAGATAGGGTCTTGTAAATTGTGAGGATATGGATCCATACCTCTTACAAAGAATGAGTATTCAAACTTACAAGCTAAACTCCCCACGTGTCGTCGTGTGGATGGGCGAGGTCAATTTGAGGTGTTGGAGTTCTAGTCTTCAAGGCGCGCCAGCCACAAGTGTTGTATGAAGTTTGAAGCTCCCCAAACCCTTTCAAGCATTTACAGAGAGGAACGATGCCTATGAGAGATTCTACTGCTTCAGGTAAGCGTCCTAACGAAGCAAGAGGTCGTGGTTAAGTCCTGGTGAGGCGGAAAGCTTTTTGAGATAACCTGACGAGAAGGTAGCCTCAAAGGTGACTCGAGGAGGCGTGCTGAGAACCTCTTTCAAAAGTGATTCGACCTATATCCTTAAACATCAAATAAACCCGAAGTCATTTTGAACCGGCTCTGGTGTCGACTGTTGTTGAAAAAAGCAAGTAGTCTATAGTTTTTCTTAATTAATATTTATTATAATTTAGACCCACCAGAATCCACACGAACTTGAGAGGTGTTCAACTATTGGGTCCAAAAAGGTCCGTAAAATGCGGTTTATATGACCCAAAAACCATATATGACGTCATAAAACGTACCTACATATATATAAAATAAAATCACACGAACGCATATATTCCATAAAACAATTCACGCGGTTCATGGGCTTCTGTTCCATGATTAAATAATTAATTAGTAGTCTGATTACTAATTTAATGAACTAATATTGTAATTTAGTTGTTGCTCCTAACAACTACAAATATAAAATATAGTAATAGTCATGATTAAACCAAATGGCAGCAATGGCACTTTTGCAATTTCCATTATTATCTAATTCTTCAGAAATATAATGACACAAACATTCTCCATTATAATAGCTGATCATGATCTTATTAATTAATAATATTATTATTTTATAATCCCAACCCCATCCCAATGATATGTATGTACATGTATGTATATTCTTGAGATTGTGTTGTTTTCATGTTTGTGGAGTTTAGAGCTTGGCTTTGGCCCAATGACTCATTCCAAACCAAACCACATCTTTTCACATTTCTCTTTTATAACTTTTTTTTAGTATTTAATTATGACAATTTTGCTCCTAAAATTTATATTAAAAAACTATTAAATATAGGCACAATTTCTTTTTAAACAAATATTAATATATTTTATCGGTTGAGCTACACAACAGAGGTAGCTCTCTCCTAATAACCCAAAGACTCGAACTCGAGACCTCAAAAGAAATCTGAAGTGCTTAAAATACTTGGCCCAACCTGCCTTGGTAATATTATTTTTAACGTACTTGTCGTACAACTAATTATTCTAATATGAGTAATCTCGTAAATCTTACATATTTAGAAGAACAACAAACTGTTATATATTTGATATGCGTTTGCAAGTGGGTCGATTGCGAGTAGCGAATTCAGAAATTGAAGAGTGAGATTTAATTAAATCCATAACAAACTCTTTACTTCTTTTTTCGATCTAAACATGAGGTTCCTGAGCGAGCCCGCAAACTCGTAATTGATACCTTTGATCCGTTTTACCACACTCGGATTAATCCCTATTCGAGAGTAAGTAACAATTAAAGCTCATCCCTCTCCCTAAAAATGTGTTGAGCGGGAATCAAACGCAAGCGCTCTTCCAACTCACGCAAGAAACTCTTTACTTCTACAGTGTATATTACAGTATTTATATATTTGCAACTCCTAAGAAGATTAGGATATTCATTATGGTACACAAATGTGGAAGGTGAAAAAATGGCAAGTTAGGTGAAGCCAGAGAAACTGTCAACATGTCAGACAGCTGGAGCCCATGATCAATTTTTGGATTTAATTGATGAAAAGGACCAGAAAAAGATGATATACACATACTATACTATTATTAACATCTTTGCATTATTATTTTTTGGAATATTTTTCTTCACAAAAAATACTACTATATTATTAACAAGAAGAAAGCTTTGCTAAAAGCAGACCATCAAGAATGTGACACATCATCAGTATCAAGAATTTAGATATAAAGCAACAATCATCTCACAATTAGCCCACATTTGCATTATTGCCTTTAAACTAACAAACAAAAAATGAGAAATTTTGTATGGTTCTTGCAGTTTCAGAAGGTTATATCAGCTAATACAACAAATAGAAGAAGAACAAGCAGAAACTAGTGATCTTGTCTTGTCACTCTAATTTGCACAAGATTATCTTCATTTTGTATTGAATCGAAGCAATGATCGGAGAGTTGTTGTGTCGGATAAAGATTAAACATTACTATCAAATTGTAAAACATATGGCATGTTGAATTGAGTTGGTCAGGACTCACTTGGAAGAACATTGAAGAAATGATAGATCTCGTCTTCATCAATTGCACCGACTTTTGTTGAGCAAATTGAGCAGCAGACCGGCTTCACTGCTTCACTACTAATTATGCGTTCTTCGCTCTCATCAGAGTCTCTCCCTCTCTTGCCCCTCTTCGGTTTCTGATTGTTTTGCTGCAACACTTGTCCACTCGCTATTTTGCAATTCTGAACAAAAACTGCTCGGTATTGGGTCACATATATATCGTGCCTGCAAGACCAATTAGAATGAAGACAAACCCGACATGGACAATTGCAGAGAAGCAGAGGTTATTTCAAGTTCAAGTTCTTTGAGTTTACCAGAATTGATCTACAAATTTTAGTATCCAAACACCAAAAGGCACTAAGTTTCTGGCAAATGGTCTGTTTCCAGTTTCCACTATAGCCAGCCAGCTTCCTAAAGTTTGAAAAAGTGCCCTCATATCCGTGTTTCCCATTATAGATAAAAAGAAAAAGATATTTCCTTTAACCATCCAACAGGCCTGAACTGCTTCCTCTTTTTTCAGTCGATAAAATGCCACATGCTTTGAAACAGTGTTCTACTACACTTTATTAACCATCCCGAAATGTTAAAAAACCATTTCATCGCCAGAAAACAATGAAAGGAAGCTAGTTAGCTATTACTCCCTCCGTCCCGAAATGAATGTGCTGTTTCACTTGAATTTTTGTCCCAAAATAAGTGTCCATTTTCCTTTTTTAGGAAGTTAGTTATGCATGAATGGTCAATAATATCCTTATAATAAGTTAGTTGTTATCCCTTAACACATGATCACGAGGATACAAAAGTACATATATCACACTAACTAACTCCTCCTTAATTTTTCTCAAAATAGAAATAAGGAAACTCATTTTAGGACGAAGGTAATATGAAGTTTATGTTGATTTTAGATTGAAAGCATGCATTTCTCTATGTGTGTGTGTGTATATATATATATTCTTGCAGCTATATCCTACAAAAGAGTAATCTACTTGTGTTCAACTGTCTTAAGCACTCAGATCAATAGACTCATTTGATGATGAGTTCAGGCAGGAGAAAACAAAGCATGTTTAAGCAAATGAATCGCAGAGAACCCTCCAATTTATTCTGATTGCTTCTTCACTTTCTGCTAATCTACACCGTGCACCTAATGCTTTCTTAAGTAATGTAATGTTCGCCTATAAAGACTTGAATCAAGCTTGTCATAAGCCCCACATCCAGATCCTCCCACATTTGACTAATAAGAGCTACTAAATACACATAGCCGAGGCAAAATATTGTTTAGAGTTGAATATTCCCATAGCTACAGCTGCAGATATAGATACATAGAAGTAAAAGTGCATTTTTTTTATAAGTCCATTATTCGTGCAACAATTAAGCATTTATGCCACAGTACAGTACAATGTCAACAAAACAGATGCGATGCACATACCTTTGTGACTCCAGACAGAGGGTTGTGAAACATGCTGGGCAACTAAGCACAGCATCAGATGTGGAACCTCTTTTCTTCTTTTGTACCCATAATTCATCTTTGCTGTCAAGCTCCGGATCATAGAATTCTGGTTTGACGGAGTAGTCTATTTCATCATCATCTGACACTAAAACACACAACACAGTAATTCAGGCTGGTCAGAAGCTGAAGCTCAACTCATTAAAAACCATATATGCTTAATTGCTTGCATCCCGGGCAATCAAAGACTATGGGTTCAAATATGACGCTAATCACTTCGCTACTGTGAACTCCGAGACAAACTCCTACAAGCAAAATGACTATGACTATGATTGTGGTGGTGGAATGAATAGTGAAGTTCGGGGTTAAACTTCACTCCAACCCAAAAACTTAGTACATCAATTGATATTTAACTTTCACACTCCTCTCACGTGCAAGTTGAAACATAATATGCTCGCCAACTGTACCAATAATTAACATGGAGGAAACACAAACGAGCCATACAAACCCAAATCCAAACCAACTCTGATACAATGTTAAACTTCCCTCAACCCAAAAAGCTTAATAAATGGAATAATGGATGACCAAATTACTATATCACGGGAACATTCACTTCACATTCTTTCATCGTGGATTACTTCAGCCGTTTTCATGAATGTTTCTAGTTTCTACTTTCATGTCGAGAAGTTTCAAATTCGATCAAAACAGATTTCTCAAGCAAGATTCAAGCATCCCTTCCATGGTATATACTAAGTGGTGATTGATTCATAAAACTTCAAAAACAATAAAATTACACACACTACCTACTAGTAAATGAAAATGAGACACATAACTCTGTACTAAACTAGTAAGCTAAAGCCATTAAATCAAAACAATATCAGGCTTTTTGCTAGTGTTTCATTTTCTGTTCCAGTTTCTGAGCAGCCAAACAGATATTAATAAAATAGCAAAGCATGAAAGTACCAGTTTGCTGTGACTGTGAGTCGGTCGGGGACTCCGTCACCGTCGCCGTCTCCGCCTTCTTCGTCGCCGACGACGTCTCTCCTCTGCTGTCTCCTTCCTCCATTCGGAATACGAAATCGAGAGACAGTGACTGATGCTCGAGTGAGAGAGATTGAAATTGGGGCTCGAGATGGGCCTTAGGTCTGTTCTGTGGTGGGATGTTGTGAAATTACCATAAAACCCACAGTCCAAAGTTCGAATCTTTCAATCACCATCCAACCACAGAAATGAGATTTTCTGGGAAAAATAATAATCCGCAATCAACAAATAGATAGTGTATCTTCTTCTTCTTCTTTTCTCCACAAGAAGAGAAAAGGTTGGATTTTGCGGATGATAATGGACTCTATGGTCTCCAACTCAACGGTGTTGCTGGGCGGTGGAGCAAAAGCTCCGGTGGGTCGGTCTAGTTGTGCTCTATTGGCTCCGATTGCTTGTTCACTTAACCAGAAGAACCAAAGAAACAAAGTGGTTCTCTTCAAATCTCCAGCTGGTCCGAGCAGCACCAAGCTACTGGTGGTGGCCTCTCCGAACTCCTCTAAGCTTCCGGTAACCTGCGCCGCCGCTGGCGGCGGCGCTGTCAAGCAGATTGACGAAACCCAGTTCTCCGATACTGTTTTGAAGTCTGAGCGTCCGGTTCTCGTGGAGTTCGTGGCCAATTGGTGCGGTCCGTGCCGCTTGATCTCTCCTGCCATGGAAGCCATTGCCAAGGTACTAATATATGAATTCAGTTCAAATTTGAAATTGAATTGATTGGGAATAGAATCTATATGGGGAGAGCTTATTTAACATGTTAGCATTGATTTTGGGATATGAAAGTGAAAGATTGAAAATTTATATAGCAAAATTTGTACTTGCAAGAAACTAATTCAGTTTGTTATCACCCAAATTATGCAACTATCTGATCTTGTTTACTTGCTAATTGAATACATTTCTCTTCACAATTGTAATGTGTTAGTATAGTATAAGTTAGCACAAAATGTTGTTGAATCATCAATTGGGGTTACTAATTACGGTGCCAGGAAAAAAAGCCGGCTCTTTTCTTTATTCGTTACTGATTTGTGTATACGTACTTGTCTAGTCGGTGGGTGATTCATTTTGCATTCTTGATATACTATGTTTTGTGTGTTTTTTTTGTTTTGTTTTGTGTGTAGGAATACAGTGACAAATTACTGGTTGTGAAGATTGATCATGATCAAAACCCGAAACTAATTGAAAAATTCAAGGTCTATGGTTTGCCGACTCTTATCCTCTTCAAGAACGGGGAGGCAGTTCCAGAAAGCAGGAGGGAAGGTGCAATTACAAAAGTGAAGCTCAAAGAGTATGTAGATGGTCTTTTGGACTCAATATCCGTTGCATGAGTGAGTTGTGTTCCGCATTTGTTTCACATATTGGACTGAGAGAGATACTCATCTCTTTACTTCTTGTGATTGTGATGTAAGCGCAATATTTGGTGAAATCTGGAAATTAGATTCTTCTTCTTCTTCTTGACATATATCTTGTAATCATCACATTCGTTTTGTTGTATAAGATATGGGAAGTTTAATAAATGAAAACGACGCTTTCTTTCACTGATCTGCGAGTGTTCCTGTTGTTTTGAGCTTATTGACCCAATAATCGCAAGCATAAGAGAAAGAGAGTAGTCATTTATTTGCTAAAAAAAAAAAAAGATGTTCATTATAGTTTACGAAACAGAAGCATCCTTCTATAGAGTCTGCTAATATAAAAGAGACAGAGAACTAAGAAAAGTTCCTCCTTTTCACTTATTTCATGTTGTTACATTTTCATTGCTCCTCTCTTTCCTTCCCAGTTATCTGTTTAAACACTCTCTTCCTAATGGTAACCATTGCTAATTCTGATGCAAGCACAGCACTGTCTCCTTAAACGTAGGCCTTGTCTGACATATGGACTCCGACAGCATCATCCGGGATATACTTCCCCCAAAACCAGTGCGCTTTCCAGACTCTATTCATCTCTTCGATGGGTACACCCTTGGTCTCGGGCAAGAACAAGTATATGAAAACCGTCATAATACCTTCCCACACGGCGAAGAAGAAGAAGAGAGCGAATTTAAAGCGACAAAGCATGGTGAGGAAAACTTGCGCGATGATAAAGGTGAAGAGCATGTTGACAGAGACATTAATAGCTTGGCCTGCTGATCTGATCTCCAGAGGGAAGATTTCACTTGGCACCAACCATCCCAATGGTCCCCAAGACCATGCAAATGCTGCTACAAACATGCAAACCAGGAACAAGACCACATTGGCAGTGGTTTTTGGCATGTTTCCTACACCATCAGTTCCATACTCTCTGCCTATTATGATTCCTACAACAACCTACAACAGATAAAAACCAGACAAAAACTTTATTATAAGAGCAAGGAATGATGGTAGTTTCATCATTCGTGTCATTCGTGCACTGGGCGTTGTTTTTACCTGGCAAATGAGCATTTGGGCGCCACCTTCGATGAACAAAATTCTTCTTCCAAACTTGTCAACTGTGAAGACAGAGACTAGGGTGCAGAGAACATTAGCTACACCAGTTATAACTGCAGACATAAGTGCAGCATCATTGCCAAAACCCAAAGACTTGAAGAGGACCGGAGCGTAGAACATGATGACATTGATGCCAGTGAACTGCTGGAACAAGGGAATCATGATTGACATGACTAACTGAGGCCTATACTTCCTCTTCAAGATGTTCCTCCATGGATGCTTGACTAGCTTAGCTGCGTCACTCGCGTCAACAAGGTCATGATACTCCTCATCCACCCTATCCGTGCCACGAATCCTAACCAACATCTTCCTTGCTTTGTCAGGGTGGCCTCTCTCAATGAGGGAGTTGGGAGTGTCAGGTAAGCACAAAGACCCAAAGCTCATAATTATTGCAGGAACAGCAGCAAGACCCAAAGAAACTCTCCAACCCCATCCACCTTTGATTCTGTTTGTACCATAGTTGACAAGATTAGCACCCAAGATGCCAATGCAAATGGCTAGCTGGAAACCAATGTTGAGTGCACCTCTGATCCTGGCCGGCGCCATTTCAGACAAGTAGAGAGGAACTGACTGGTTAGCGAATCCAACGCCAACACCAAGCAACAAACGGCCTACAATGAGCATTGCAATGTTCATGGCAGCGCCATTAAGGATAGCACCAACGAGAAACACTAGACCTCCGAATAGCATGGACACTTTACGCCCAAGGGCCCTGGTGACAACAGAAGCCAAGATTGAAGCCACCAGTGCAGCTACGTAGAGGGAAGAGGTGAATAATTGTAGCAGTTCGCTATCAAACGTGCAGTACGTATTGTTAGGCCCTTTATAATCATGCATTTTTTGGTATACTGATGGGAAAAAATCCTTCAAGAATGACTCCATGGAAGTAACTCCACCTGCAATAACATATGTTTCTTGAATTTTAACTTGCAAACATTCAGAAGAAGAACCCGAACAAGAAGTGATTGTAGAAACTGCTTACCTGAGATACCAATGTCATAACCAAAGATGAGACCTCCCATGGCAGCAACCAAGCATGTAATGATCACGAAGGCAGTGATTCGACCTTCATAATTCGCGCTTCCACCCTGAACGATAACACCTCCGGCCATCTTTCAGATGAGACTATCAGAGATCACTACCAGTGTCTATGTTTTCAAGTTTCAACACAGAAACTTTACATTTGGCTATTGATTTCTCTGAATACTACTTTCCGTATACTTCTTGATCTTCTTTTCTTTATCCTTTTTTTGGCTGTAGGGTTTAATATTCCAGCTGATTTTTTGATTGTCTGAATTGTATGGTTGTTAGTTAACAATGAGGCCTGGATAAGCGGTTGGAATCTGTTTCAAAACTGTTACTAACTGTCCTATGTACTTTCTTGTCCACTGGTTTGGTTTGCTACAATTGCCATTTTTGGGTTTTGAATTCCTAATGACTTTTGCTTCAACTTTTTTTCCGGACAACTACTTGGAACTCGCTGCAACTGTAAACAACAACCTCAGATCTTCAATTTTTTACTGAGACAGCTTCATTAAAAGTCTCCTAAAATCCTGTTTTCAGTGAAGTCCACTGAACAAGGAGCTTTAGCCACAAATTTTGAGACATTTGTCAAAAGAGTTGCTCAAGATCAATGTTCACATCCATGACATTTTAGCCACAACAACACTATATGACCACTAGAGTTATGATCTGATAAACAACTACTCCAATGGCTTTGATTCATAACCATTAACCATCTGCAATCTGTTTCTCTCCATAGCATCTTTTTTTCTATGGAGCTATCTATTACAATAATATATCATCAACCTTTACAATATAACATTTGTTTAATCTTATCTTCCAATTGATTATTAAATAAATATACAGTGCAACTTTAGATAGTCTTTTTCTCAACAGCATTTGCAACAAAAAGCTTCCTCAGGCATATACATCCCCCCATAGCCAATGTGCCTTCACCACTCTGTTTCATCTCTTCAATTTGGACTCCTCAAGTCTCGGCCCTCGTAGAAGTAGTAGTAAAAGGATGCAGTCAACATAGCTTCGAAGGCGCTAAAACGAAGAGATTAAATTTCATTCATCAGCACGCCACCCTCAGGAAGAGATGAGCAAAATGCAGAAGATGAATAACATGTTCAGTGTAATGTTGATGAATTGTCCTGCAAGTCGAATCTCTAGATGCACGATTTCACCAGGTACTGTACCAACCAGCCAATGGGACTCCAAGACCACTCAATGGCTGCTAAAAATGTGCATACTTAGACCAACACAATGTATCAGCTTCTGTGTTAGGACGAGGATACTTCAGTAGGCTTGCCAAGGCTGAACACAAACATGGCTCCTGCAAAAATCTACAATCAAACACGCACACACAATCAGAGATTATTTTGAAATAATTAAGTAATTTGTACAACTAAGAAATTATATGACTTCAGTACCTGGCATATAACATTTGGCACCACCTTCAAGGTACAAACCACTGTGATGATGTAGGTAAATACGGCTAGCAAATTAACCATGCCAGTTCCAAAAGCAGACGTAAGCAAAGCGTTTTCAGCAAAATCCATAGTCTTAAGGAGAACATGGGCATAAACACCTGTAATGCCTTTTAATTTGTGGGATTATCAGTAAACAGTTCTTTCAAAGAACATCTCTTTTGTTGAAATGACAAGGCTGGGAATATGGCTTGGTTAAATTTATCTCAACAATGTAAGAACAGAAGCAGAAACATATCTATCAAACTGTACTCTGAACATTATAGTTGTACATTTGTACATAAATTTGCTTGTTCTAGTAGTATGAGAAGAATCTACAAATTTCCTAAGCCATGAACAATGAGTTATCCTTTCAGTGCCTAAATTTGTCGATACTGAATATACTTGAACAACACCAAGGTACGGTTTTCTTTTCTTCACCTAGTAGTTGTGCTAGTCATAGCAAGGAGGTAAGAATAACATGAGTGATGAGAGTTATATTCTTCATTGTGGGAAATGACCAATCATAGCAAACCAAGCAAGTTCTGTATTTTCAACCCTAAGGTAACTGTACCAACCAAAAATAGATAATTTTTGTCATCTTCACTCATGATTCCCGATTCCTTCTGGTTATACAATGGTCTCATTTCTGCCTTCCCTCCGAATACAACTTCAGGAAGTCATTATTGATGGGATTCTGCCCTCTGCAATAAGATTTCTAATATCCATGGAAGTCCTGTCATCTTCCAGCAACTTATGTATTGAATCTATAACAGTCACATAGGTTTTGTCCAGCTGATCTGGAAATTTTCCTTTGTCAACCATCTCTTTTAACATCTCTAATGCCAAAGGCAGTTGAACACAAGATAGAAAAGAACTTATTAATGCCACATAGATATATGTGTCAGGTTCCATTTTCTTCTCAACCATTTCGCGGAAATAAAGTAAACCAGCATCTGGCCTATCACACTTGCAAAGACCATGAATAAGAGCCATAAAAGCAATGTGATTGGGAGTGCAACCCTTTTCACCCATTTCTTTCCATAACAAAAGTGCATCATCTGGTCTTCCAGAACTGCATAAACCATCAATCAAAGTTGTGTAAGTAATAACATTAGGTTCCCTATGTTTCTCAAACATCAGGGAAAGACAAGCCATAGCCCGGTCAATATCACCATCTTCGCACCAACAATGTATCAGCAAGTTGTAGGTAGCAACCGAGGGAACAAGCCCCTTGACCACCATCTGCTTCAGAAGATCATGGGCCTCTGAAGTTCTTTTGGCCTTGCAAAGTCCACCAACTAACACATTATAAGCAATCACATCAGGACAATGCCCACGAGCACAAATGTCGTTGAATAAATCCAAACCTAAATCAACTTTTTGAATCTTCATCAAACCATCTATAGCTGCAGAATAGGGGATAATATCAGGGAGGAAACCTTCTTGAACCATGCATCCAAGAAAGTTACAAGCTTCCACAGCCCTTCCATGTTTACACAATTTTTTTACAAGCAAGGTAGAATACTTTATCCATGGTATATGTCCATAAACACGCATCACCTTCACCAGATCAAGGGCTGACGAAACATCCCCTTCTCTACACAGACACCCAAATATAGAGTTGTGGGTAAATTGTGTTGGTTCAAGCCCCGATTCCTTCATCTTACTCAAAAGCTTGTGACTTTCCCTCAGTCTATTTGCACTGCAAAGCCCATCAATTAAATTGTTAAACAGTAACACATTTGGCCTAAAACCAATTCGAACCATATCTTGGAAGAGGCATAGGGCCATATCCAATTTACCATTACCAAGTAGACCATCAATCACAATCCCAAAAGAAGTGGTATCTGGTTTAATCATTTCCTTAATGATGTTGGCTTTCTCGACCTCACCATCCCTCATCATTGTTTGCAATACACTGTAAGCTTTATCTATTAAACCATTCTCAACAAGACGTTTCAGAACAGAATTGTAAAGCAAAACTAAAGCTTTGGGATCCATACCTTGTGGAAATTCTTGAAGCAACACTTCTTCAGGAAAAGAAGATACAAGCTTGGAAATCAATCCAATATCAGGCTTGATTCCCAGCCCCTTCATCTCTGAATACAAACTCAATGCCTTCTCAAGCTCTCCATTTCTACACAGTCCTGAAATCAGTACATCAAAAAGCGAAACAGAAAGAGTGAAACCCGAGTCTCGCATTTTATCAAACAGCTGGAGGGCTCTATCAACCCTGCCCTCCTTCACAAACCCATGAATCAAAACACAACAAGTCTTTTCATTCAAACAAACATGAAGATCTTCCTCCATTCTGTGAATCAACTCCATTGCCTCATCCACCTTACCCCACTTGCTGAAAGAAATCGCCAACATAGACAACACATGTGCATCAATCCAACCAAGCTCACACATTTCATTGAAAACATCCAAAGCCTTGTCGAACTGGCCGGCATTGCAGTACACCCGCAACAATGGGGTGAGAGTGTACTTATCGAATTCGATCCCACACTCTCTCATTTCATTCAATCTCGTTTCGACCATATGAACCGAGCTAGGAGACTTCGAAAGAGCCTCCAACAAACAATTATAAGTGTAAATGTTGGGAACGCATCGACCCACCAATCTGACCTGATCAAACAAGAAGCTAGCATCTTGATACAAGCCCACACTTCCCAAACACCTAATGAAAAAACCCAGAGCCCCAGGAGGCATGGAAAATTGGGATTCAACGAGTTGGGAGGCCAAGGATCTCAGCTGGGCATTTTGTCGAACACGTGAGAGTATATGGGCGAGGGCGTTGAAGGTGTAGCAATTGTGCGTGTAGCCATGGCAATTCTGGTGGGAGGCCCAAGTGAAGAAATTGAATGCTGATCTCCAACTGTTGAGACCTTCCAATACGGACTCGACGATCTTGGGGGTGAGGTGTGGAGCGAGAGTTTTGAGCTGTGGATGGTCGGTGATAATATTGTCGGGACGGTGGTGTTTAGTGAAAATGGAGATGAGATTGTTGGTGATGGCGTGGTTTGGGTGCAGAGAAGAGGTACTGTGTCTAATGAGGTGGGAGGCGATGATCCAACGGCTCTTTTTGATCGTTGACAACGCCATGGATGAGAGCTCGAGGTTGGGGAGGAAGAGGAAGAGGGAGGTTTTGGGAATGTCAAATGTGTCACTGTGAACAATATAGTTAATGGGCTTTTATGGTTAGGCCCGTTATTTGGGCCCATTAACACTGATGTTTACTAATTTGGGCTTTCGATAAGGATTTTCAATCCAATTTTTTTTATTTTTTTATTTAAAGACATTTAATATTGATTTCTCTTAATATATCACATGAATGTATTTAGTAAAATTCTAATTAACTAATTTAAAATATTATGTATCATTCATGACAAGTAGTTTTCTAATACATAATGAATAATAAATTTATCTTCAATATCTACTAATTAAAATTTAATTTCAAGAACACAACATAGAGGAATACAAAGAAATGAAATTGTGAGAGTTGAATATCTTTTCTCTTTACATGGCAAAATACAATATGACACTAATGATATCATTTAGGGTTACGATGAGACCATAACAATTTTTTGGCTTGTAAGTCCTCGGACGAGGACTAGGAGATGATATACTCAAAAAATGTCTCACGACGAGATTAAATATTTATCTTACATGACACACTGGCATATTCAACACAAACTTAATATCAACTACGACGAAAACTATTTTAACTCCATAATTCAATTTTTTTAAAAAAGTTAAAAACTAAACACAAGACATTTAAAACATTTAGGACCTAAATATCAAACTAATAAATGTGGAAACGAAATAAATATAAATATATATTTTTTATGAAAGAGTCACGTTTGGTTTGATTACTACTTGATACATGTTGTAGATCGTTCACGTCAGACGTCTAGCATGAAAATGAAACGGTGAGTTTGAATGGTCGTCTCTCACACTAATTGTTATCTGTTGTAGCTATTTTGACACTGCCACGTCAGACGTCTAGCATGACAAGTGAAACAATGAGTTCGAATGATCGTCTCTCATCCTCCAAAACTAATGCAGGAACCGACTCTATAATTCATGAGATTGTGAGGTCTAGAACCATTTAACTCTGAAATAAATAATAAATATATATATATATATATAGAGAAAGGGGAGCCTAAGCCAATTTTTTTTGGCTTAGACTAAGCCATTAATGAGGTGGTGACACCTCATTAAAATACT
>JAYMTF010001087.1:0-26485 GCA_036897485.1 Pelargonium nanum | reverse complement strand
CATAATATTTGGACCAATAGTTAAGCGACACGTGTTCCTATGATTTTAAACTAATATTAAAATATTAAAACATGCCACGTCAGTGCCACATAGACAAAAAAAGAAATAAATAATTTCAAATAAAATGCCACGTGTCTTACGTGGCTGCTGACGTATTTAATGAAAAAAAAATTTCACATAAGCATTGTTAACGGTTGAGTCGGGGACTACTATAGCCAAATATTTTTTCGTAGGACTCGGGCGGTGACTTTCTTATAGATGGGGGACCACCAGAGTATTTAAACCTTTAAGTAATATTGTGATTTACTTAAACCTATCAAAATGAAGTGTTTATTAGTGCGGTAGTTTTTGGCATATGCAAGTTTTGGCCTTCCATAAAAAAATAAGATAAGACAAAATCGATAAAATGTTGCAAAATAAAAACAACACCCCAAGAGGAAATTGCCAATTATAGTTTTTGTCTATTGTCTTGTCCTATTATTTCTTATGTATATATAAAATATTAACTTGGAGGAGCCATATCAAAACTTAAATTACAATGATTGGATATTGTTGAGATTTAAAATCATAAGAAATATTCCATATGATTGGTAGGACCCTGAAAACTTTTTAATTATATAGTTAAATTTGTTAAAGAAGCTATTTCATACATTAAAAATTACAACCATAAAATAATACATAAAATCTATCTTCTACTTGTGATTCTTTTTTAAAATTAATCAACAGTTTAAAAATTATAATGTTAGGGTCAAAAACTAAACTTCTTTATTGTAAGGGGGTTAAAAAATAACTTATTTATTTATTAGGGGTTGAAGTAAAATTTAGTTGACCGTTGGCAAAACTTCAACACTCAGTGTGCTAAATTCCCAAATTCAAGGCGCCAAAACCCTAAACACTCTCAGATTGTGCTACTTCGAAGCTCCAATGGCTACTCTGTACGAACAAACAACAAAGGACGTGCTGCAAAAGGTTCAAAATCATTAGAATATCTCTTCTTAGACCTAAATTCCCTGAACTTCACTGTATAATTGATCAAAATTGCATCTTTTTTGGGTTTCAGGTTGAATTTTACCAGATAATTTTGTAAGAAAATCGGTCTCTGAAAGGAACGATTGGAACTATCCTTCACTTGAATTTGATATATTCTGTATTGGGTATGCGTTTCTTTTTGTGTAGGTAGAGATATGTGTGCGTAATTTAGAAATTTTCTGTCTTGGTATCAGTTTTCTGGGTCTGTTATCAATCTTGACTACGAGTGGAGTGTTCAAATTTTCTCTCATATGATCATTCTCTGGGACGTATCTAGGTCTGGGTGATTTGAAATTAGAAAAGTGAGGGCTGTGGCTGAAATTAGAGGTGCAATTCGGATTTTGGATGGATAAAGAGTAATCCGAGTCCGTTCCGAAATGGGTTCGGATTGGATAAATTTTGAACTTCTAGTGTAAAATGAGTGAATTTGTCCGATCTGATCTAAAAATTGATAGAATGGGATTGGTTTTTATGTCGGATTGGATTTCGGATGCCCGCGGATTCAGATCCAAATTGCAAGCTCTAGCTGAATTTGTGTGGAAATTGGGTACTCTCAAAGGTTATGAGGATGGTGGGTGTTTTGAATTCGATAATTTGTTTTGTTGATGTCTGTGAGTATATTTGATTTAGTGATATTTGTTTGAAAGCTGAAGGGTTTGTAGCCCGAAGAGATTATTTAGCAAGTAGATACAAGAACTGTTGCGCCTCGCCTCTAAAATATGGTACAAAGATTGAAGATTTTAGGGCACTATCTGTTGAGCTAGATATTGATTGTTGTGAGTTGTGACCAAGTTGGAGTTAAAGCCAAAGTAAGCAATGTTCATTCTTTGGTTTATGAATGCTTTCCAACATTGTAAATTAGAGATCTTGATGTGATAAATTTGAAAGCAAGATGGTGAGAATCGATATTTGATATTGGCTGTGAATTGAGAGTATAAGCTTAAGTACTTGGAATGTGACAAGTTGTAGATGGCGTGTGCTACTTTGTTACATGATAAGCTTCTTGAATTTACTACTGGGTAGGCTGAAGAGAATGAGGGAGTCTGTTGTGATTTCGGAAAAACTTTTAGAGAAGAAGGATTGAACGGAAACTATTGAGGACTTGGATAGTATAGCGGCTTCCAAGCATAAAGAAAAATCAACGGAAACTATTGAAAACGAGAGAACGTAGAAGAATTCAGAAGATGCCATTTCCTGAACCAGAGAAGGTCAAGTAAAGAAAACTTGAACTGCATGTGCTGTTCATGAAGAAAGAATAGGATGTTCTGTCTTGCAGGTTAATGATATCTTTGAAAGATTCGAGCTTGTTAAGGTATCTCCGTGTTGAGATTGTGGAGTCCGATGTGGGAAGGGAAATAGCGGGAGCACTTCGTGGACAAACAAAGACGTGGAAAACTGAAACAATGACCAAATAACTTTATCTTGTACGTACATTTTACTTTATCTCGGTTCTTATTTTAAATATATCGACATTCGAAGTAGACAATTCAAAGTAAAATATCTACTGTTTCAATGCACAATTCTCAAGGGTTGCATTACATCTCAAATCTCAATCAGTTCATGCACATGCATATCAAGAAACAATGAATATAATATACAAATATATAGTAAATATTTTGTGAACTTTTGGAGACATGTGAGAATAACAAAAACAATGACCAACTTGTTAGCTCATAGCCTTTCACCAACTCATGCTTTCATGTCACTCTCAACTTATCAATAACTTATCCCATTTTAAGTATATTAATTATATCACTTCATATGTTTATTGAGATAAAAATTGGAAACTCATTTCAAAACAGACAAAATACTTATTAACCAAACTATTCACAGTGAAAATAAACTATGCAGAAAACATGTTTTCCTCTGTCTTAATATAGTACTTATTTAATTTTTATTTTTAAAATCCAATAAATGCATGCTTGTCTTCATTTGCTGGTTCACCAGCTTTATTGTAGCATCATTATCTACATGACATAGACACATGACTGAATCATTTAATAAGGCCAAATGTGTCCTTAAGCTTAGGAGAGAAAAGGACACAAATAGCTGGGCTTGGTGCCCAACCCTTATTTATCTATTTTACATTTTAGCTTTTGAGTGATATGAGCAGAGATCAATTACATTTTTTGGATTTAATTACATGATATAATTGGTTTGATTTAATTTAAACTAAAATATAGTTAGCTAATATTTATTTCTCTTCAAGTTTTTGTTTAAAAAAAATAATGTAGAGAGAAATAGTGATCATGGACTAGGATAATTGGGTAAAAATTATTATTTTCAAAATCTTTCTAGTGTCTTTAAATTTATGAAGAAAAAATATATTTCTGTTATGTATCAATATCATACCAAATGAATATATGATAGATCATTGATAGAGAGGGACAGGTCACTCCTTTAATTTTGACTCTTTTAACATATTTAATTAAAATAAAAAAGAATCTCTCACTCCTTTATAGTTGGAAGATACTGCTCTAGTAAAGGCTCTATCCTATAAACTTGTGTTTCTTCTATTTTTTTGGGACTCAACTCTCACTTGGTTTTTCTGGGTTCTCTAGATAAAATTGTACAATATATTATATCCTATCTGGGTTTATATCTTTTTCTGTTGTAGAAAGAGAAGATGTTGGAAGGGAAGGCTCTGATTGAAGACACAGACATGCCTGTGAAGATGCAGATCCAAGCCATGGCCTCTGCTTCTCAAGCTTTAGATCTCTATGATGTTTTTGATTGCAAATCCATTGCTGCCCATATAAAAAAGGTACCTTTTTTTTTTCTCTCTCCCAAAGAGATCAGTCTAGAAACTTAAAGGCCTGATTTTATTTTTCTTTATTGGTAGTTGTTTGATACCAAATATGGATTTGGATGGCAATGTGTGGTGGGTTCAAATTTTGGGTGCTTCTTCACTCATTCAAAGGGTACTTTCATCTACTTCACATTGGAGACTCTCAGCTTCCTCATCTTCAAAGGGGCTTCTTCAGCCTGAGCCCTAATTAAACCAGTGTTTGGCTTCCAAGAAAATGAAGGAAAATGCAGAGTATTTCCAAGGCAAAGCACTCACACATTACTTGGCCACATGGGTTTTATTTGAATTTTCCTATGTGATGATGATGATGATGATGATGATAGATTTGTAATGTGTGCAATTTGTATGTCCAAATGTAGCTTAGTTTTCAGGATGTGTGTCCCATTGCTCTTATCTTTATGGCTTTGGTTTGTTTGTTAGGTACTTTTCTGATGTTGTGGTTAGAGTAAGCCCAGCTTGGTATTGCTTCAGAGTTATCCAAATTGGAAAAATGGGTTCCTTAGCATCTAATATAATTATAATTTTGATGTTCAATAATTATGTACAGAAGTCTCAGTTTTGTTCACTTTCAGTCCGGTTTTTAAAACATTGCAT
This sequence comes from Pelargonium nanum, assembly GCA_036897485.1. NCBI lineage: Eukaryota > Viridiplantae > Streptophyta > Magnoliopsida > Geraniales > Geraniaceae > Pelargonium > Pelargonium nanum. Next base: position 22,053 of record JAYMTF010001087.1, on the reverse strand, counting down.
CTACCTCACGATGCCAAACATGGATCGACCATTAAGGTCTCGTGAATGAGGTTTGCGGACCTTTTGCAGCTCAAATGTCTATAGACACTTGGAGACACTCGAGACATTGCTCTGCAAGAGCTCCTACACGAGGTTTGGCCACAGAAGCAACCAAACTCGTGCACCTCCCACAATACCTGTCGTTGCAAATCCAATGATGCCTTCGCCCCTTACTGTCGCTCTGGTTGATGACTACTTTTGTGTGTGAAGCTTGTGTATTCTAAAAAGTCGATTGTTAAGATGATGAGATCGACCAACTGTTAGCTGCATTTATATAGAAAACAATTTACAAAATTCTTTTCGAACCCTCTTTTAGAGATAAATTCACCGAACAAAGATTGTCATACAATGATTACAGAGAGGATATAAGACAAGACAATACAAATCCACTGCAAATACTACAACCAAAAGCTACACCAATTGTCCATCCATTGTAGAATCAAATCACAGGACTCAACAATGTCTTCTTCAAGAAATGAGCCTCCAAGTTGCTGACCACAAGATCAGCCATAGCCTCTGTGGTTTCAATAGTTTCACTCCCCACATAAGGCAAGAGCACCACATTTTCAAGCCCCAATAGCTCCTGAGGCACATTTGGCTGATCCTCATACACATCAAGCCCTGCACCTCCCAACCTTCCCTCAAGAAGTGCAGACACAAGCTCAGGCTCATCGATATGGGCTCCTCGACCAATGTTGATCACAATTCCCTCCGGACCCAACGCGTCCAGGACTTCCCGGTTGATGATGTGGCGTGTTTCTTCTGTGAGAGCACAGGCCACTATGAGGATCTGAGAGTTGGATGCTAAGTCAATGATGTTGGAATAGAATTTGTAGCTCAAAGAAGGTTTCTCAGATCTTGAGAAGTAGTTGATTTTGCAGCCAAAAGCTTGTGCTCTCTTTGCAATTGCTGTGCCAATCCTTCCCAAACCAACTATTCCAACTGTTTTGCCACTAAACTGAGGGACACCAAAAGGGAAAGAAAGTTTGTTGTTAAACAAGAAACAGAGTTTTGCTTAGGTTTTTTTATTATTTATTTTTTATCAGCAAAACGTACAAACACTGATCTCGAGGAATCAAGTGAAATCAACTACTTGCCCTACCGAGTGTTTGTAGTTTTGCTTAGTTTATTTTATCAGCAAGTGTACAAACATACAAGCTTGAAACTGAGACCCCAAGGGATCAAGTGAAATCAACCACTTGCCCTACCTAGTGTTTGTAGTTTTGCTTAGTTACATACAAGCAATTCCTTTGGAGAAGCCCAAGTTTATGTGCAAACACTACTACTAGAGTACATTAAGTGCTTGTTTGGTAACTCTAAACTAGAAAGTGCTGTTTGAAAAAGAAGTTTGATGAATAAAAACTGAAAGGAGGTGCAAATTGATAGATTGACAAAAACGAACATCAATGAAAGTCAGGACGACCTAAGGTAAAATCAGGTTACATCACGCCAGAATTCTCAATTCTTGACGTACTAGTTCACTACAAGAAAAAGTTGTACCCTAACAGTTACGGATCGGTTCCCATAGTTGTTCCGTGGCTGATTACGGATTTTGGTCAATTAACTACGAATTATGTAACTGATCACTGTTTTTCCTGTAGTGGTTAACAATGTCCAGTGACTAATCAAAACCCATTATGGCAAGTGAATCAAAATTCAAATTTTCATGCAAAACAGAGTATAAAAAGATCAAATCAAACAGTACACACACCTTGGTAGCCAATTTGTTTTCACATTCCTTCAACTTCCCATTTCTCACCAACCCATCACAAGTGCAAATCCGCCAGAGCACCGCCAAGGCCAGCCCGATCGCGACGTCGGCGACGTCATCGGTGAGAACATCCGGCGTGTTGGTGACCCGAATCCCTTTTTCTCTGCACTTCTCCAGATCAATCTTGTCCAGCCCAACACTGAACGTCGACACGATCTCCAGTTCTGGCAGCGACTCGATGAGCTCGGCGTCGGCGCCGCATTTGGTGCTCACGACCACCGCCCGGATCGAATTCGCGTTCGCCGACAAGAAATCTCCGGCCGAGAGTTGGGTCCAGAGCTTGAGCAGATTGAACCGCTTCTCGAGCTCTTGTTCGAGGTATGGGCTCATTGGGCTCACCATCAGTACACTAATGTTCTCCATTTTTGAGATTAGGGTTAGGGTTTTTGTTTGATATTTTGGTTCGCATTTGGGTTAGTTATAGTGGTTGAGAACTGAGATTCCCGGGAAAATGGAACACAGGACTCACTGAGAATTCCAATATTTGGCTTGGGAGGAAGAAGAAGCTTTGAAACGACGTCGTATATTGGGTTAGTGATCTTTTTTTCTTTTGATCTTCCACGTGGCACCAATCACATTACGTCTTTTTTATGATCATTGGCTTAGTCATTTTATTTGGGGTAATATTTTAGAAATGTTAATGAAAAAATGTGTTAATATCATATATATTTTGTAATATGAACCAATCAAATCTTGGTTTAGTATTAATTAAAAGTAAAATTATACAACCAAGTGTGTAGGTCAATTGGTAAGAGATTGTTTCAGCTTAATCTGCGGTCTCGAGATTCTATCCGACTCGAATGAGAATTAGTCTGAGTGTGGTATGACTTAAATGTATTGACTGCTGATAACGGGCTCACTTCAGAAATCTCATGGTTAAAACAAAAGAAAAAGAAAAAATTATGACATCTTATTACCATTCTAATGATATTCGAGTAATTGAAGTTGTAGAATTAAAAATTAGTTGATTTTCCTTGAATTCTTGAATGACACGTTGCATCCATGCAGAGATACAATTTTCATTTCCCATGCAGAGCCATACGTTTAACTTGCATTTTCCGTGCAATATAAGTTACATTTTTTTTTGGTATTATTATAGTATATAACTACAAGTCTACAAGTACTACAATTTACAATAAGACATTAAAAGAAAAAAACATGATTGTGATAGGCTTGGAGCACGAGAAATTAGTGAATTAATTTGAGTTGCAAACTTGCAATGTATTCATAAAAATTAAGATTAACTTTATCTTGAAATAAGTTTAAAGTAAAAAAAAAAATGATCTTTTGACACAACATACGGTGCAAGTAGCATTTTTTATTATTGTGATACATGAAAACTAGAATTAGCAACGTGAACTTATTAGTACAAAGCCTCATTAACGGTAATCATCGGTCATACAAACGCCGGGAAAAACTTGAATATTAAACGCCAAACTAGGGAACCAGCTTGGACTTGATAGTTGAGCCTATTAAGAAAACATGGAAGTGAAATGCATACTTAGAAGCAAAAGCGAAATGACAATCGTAAAGATAAATAGTCTCTTGGTATAAGTAATTAAGGAAGCATAAACCGTGACAAAGTACGCACACTAGAGTATTATTCTATCCCCGAGATAAGACTTAGACATTAAAAAAGAATCGGTTATAAGTTTTGTAGAATTAAGTGTCCGAAACACGAGGAGACCGTATATGATCATCAAAATGTAAAGGTCCAAATCCTCTTTAGTTGCAAGGATTATAGAATTTACTTCTAAAATAAATTAAGATGCATCCAGGTATTAACCTTGAGACTAATATTAATAAAAACCTTCTCAAATCATTTGCCAAGTTCTGCAAACAATATTGATCCCAACCAAGAACTGAAAGTAAAACACATAGAGCAATAGCAACTAGCTAGGAACTTGAAGTCTTCAATTAACCTTACAGTCTATGTATAATTATAGCAACCAATTAAACCACTGGTGATAACAATGGTTTGTTCTGGAAATAAGCCTCCAGATTCCCAATCACAAGATCAGCCATTGCCTTTCGGGTTTCCACCGTGGCGCTTCCTACATGAGGCAACAGAACTACATTTTCAAGACCGAACAGCTCTTCTGGCACATCGGGTTCTTTCTCGAATACATCAAGTCCTACCCCACCTAACCGGCCTTCGAGTAGTGCAGATACCATCTCGGGTTCATCCACGTGAGCTCCCCTCCCGATGTTGATTAGAACACCCTTTGGGCCTAAGGTATCCATGACTTCGCGGTTGATGATGTGCTTGGTTTCTGGCGTCAGTGGGCACGCAACAACAAGGATATCACAGTTGGCAGCTAACTCGAGAACGCTAGGATAGTATTTGTAGTTTGAATCTGGTTTCTCTGTTCTGGAGTAGTAACTAATTGGGCAGTTAAATGCTACAGCTCTCTTCGCAATTGCTGTACCTATCCTGCCCAACCCAATGATGCCCACTGTCTTTCCACTAAACTGCGAAAGCCAAAAAGTAAAGTAAAGATTATCAAGAGCAAGAGAAACAACACATAGAAGAATTATAGGCAGTCAGTAATTCAAAGCAGTAAGCTGAACATAATAATGTATTAGTATCACGGTTCAATTGATAGATTGGAACACAAATAATTTATTATTATATTTACAAGTATTGACAGTAAATACCTCAAGACAATACTAACTTCCTCACATGCTTGATACTAATGTATTTGTTCAAACTTCAAATCCAAATAGCTGGGTTTTGATGCAGAAGAGTAACTTTTTGTTTTTCTATATTTGCCAAACAAATGCTAATAATATGAATAAGACATGTAAAACGCAAAGAAAATGTTGATTTTTGTGGCTCAAGTTTTAAGAGTTCACTTGCATGACTTGTAAATATGATAAGTCGCAGACTCGCAGGACTGGTATCTGTAGTTGGCTACTCACCATTGACAGTACTTCAATTTGTGAACTAATATATTTAACTAAAATCAATGTTCAATCTTTAGGAGCTTCAACAAGCTGCTTGAATGGAATATACAAAAAGGAATAGCACTCCTAGATATCAATATCTTACACATTCTTTTGTGAACTAACAGGGAGGCTAGAAACGGAGAAGCTGCTCTCCTTGACAAACTTATCTCATAATGTGTTCTACACTGTTGAAAGCTAGCTCTACGTGAGATGTGTAATGCACATAGCTAGAAAGACCCCGGTAACTATCTGAATGACTATGCTAATGGAGCAAGGGCCCACAAATATTTGAGATTAATTGGTGTGGGATAATCGTTTTTTTTTTTGTTTATCAACATAGTGGCATCCATAACACATTGAACACCACACCGAAAAGATTAAACATTATATCAAATACTGTGAGATGCTAAAAACACTAACAGCCATAGATCATCAAAGACAACCTGAAAAAGAACCAATGTAGTTACTATTTTAACGACAGGATGAAAGTGACATAGCCCAAACAATTGCTAATTATGAATATGGATGTGAAACAGGCATCAAACTGAAAGTTATAACCAAAAGTGCTTGTGGTCTAAATTCTTAAAGAATCGGATTCTAAAAATCTGAAACATCAGCCAAGTTCTTTTTCCAAACAACTCTTCAAACAATCCTTCTAAAGTCTCTTATGCCATAATCTATTTCTCTTATACTATGTTTACGCGGGCAGAGCAAAACAAAACCGACAAATACACAAAGTTCATAATTTGATGCATTACAATCTTTATGTGCATGTTAACACAGGCAAACATAGATGAAAACACAATGCCGCAAATGAAGAACATACTCCAAAACAGAGTATACACACCGATACACACAACAAATTCAATAATTCACATACAACATTCCGATATCAAATGCCCTTTCGCATGCTAGAAACCGAAACAAGAAAACAAGCATTACCAACCCTCACAGCTTTGCAATTAATACTAATCTCAGTATCTCACCATCACTCTGAAATCTAATTTTCCGAGCAACCAAACAGAAAATTATAGAACAATTGCCACCAGAAAAGGGAAATTTTGACCAATTCAAACCGATCAGATCTTCAATCAACAACAAGAAATTAACATCATTCGCAAACGAATCCAAACCTTAGTAGTGAGCTTGAAATCCCCTTTCTTCCACTTCCCGCTCCTGACGTAGCGATCGCTCTCGCAGAGCCGCCTCAGCACGGCGAGAATCAGCCCGATCGCGAGGTCCGCCACGTCCTCCGTGAGCACATCGGGGGTGTTGGTGACCTTAATCCCCTTTTCTCTGCACTTGTCCAAGTCGATCCTGTCCAGGCCCACACTGAAACTGGACACAATCTCCAGCTTCGGGAGAGCGTCGATCAGCTCGGCATCTGCTCCGGCGACGGAGCTGCCGACGACGGCGCGGATGTGGGCGGCGTTGTCCTTGAGGAAGTTCTGCTTCTGCGGGTAGCTCCAGAAGCGGAACAGCTTGAAGCGCTTCTCGAGTTCTTGCTCCAGATAAGCGTTGATTGGGCACGCCATGAGGACCCCTATGGACTCCATTTTTTCGGAGAGCTCAGAGGTGGGTTCGGTTCTAGGGTTTGGTGGGTTCTTCTTCTCTGGAGCTCTTGTGTGTTGTGGTGGTGACGACGACGATGGAGATGGTTTTATCAGGTCGCAAAATGCTTGGAGGCTGTTTTGATCAAGATTCGGTAGAGGTGGACAGGGACTGAGCCTACGACGTCGTATCGTGTGGTTTAAGAACGTGTTTGGCTACCGAGATTAGGTAGGTTAGGAGTGAGATATGCTATTCCATCTAAAGATATGTTTGGATTTTTCTTTTATTTATAAAAGGCGGTATGCGAATTTAAAAGATTATGTAATATATTCGGATTAATGTTTAATCGAGTAAAGAAGAACCACCATTTTATTAGGAATCGATGAGCAACTATACACTATTATTCACATGTCTCATTCATAATTTAAAAGATATTTGGCAACACTTCTCAAAACTATGGAGATGCTTCGAAATAATTTATTGAATAATGTTTGTAAAAGGACATCAAAACGTTGTTCATGCATTCTTATATGTTTTTGCAATATCAAAACGTTGTGTCATATGTTCTATTTTGAGACAAAATTGAAGAGAAATCAGTGTGATATTTTGCTTATGTATTTTCATACTCATGTATCATAACAAAATTAAGAAATACTAATTCAATTGCTAGAAAAATATTATTATAAATTCATGTACCACTAAATTACTGAAGTTAAAAAAAGAAGATACTTATTTTAAAATTTAAATTCAAGAGAAACTTGATATTATTTTAAGACGGAGTAAATAATATCTCATATAAAGCCGCACAAGATAAATTAAAATTTCAAGTGGCCGATGACGCAATGAACTATAGAGCAAATTAATTTAGAGTAAGTGTTTATTTTCATTTGAAAAAGAAAAAAGTATACATTTCACACTAGAGGCTCCATATTCTTATTATGCAAGACAAACAAATCAAAGGTGTCACAATTTGTCATGATGCATCAACACCATTATTCATAAAAAAATAATATTTTACTATAAGTATTACAATTATTTTTTAAAAATTATAAATCAAATTAAAATATAATAATTGTTTTTTTATGCCTTTTATTTTTAGTTATTCATAGTATTATATGATCTTGACGTGTGAGGTTAGGTTGAGGTGGATTATGATGAAGTTTCAATTCCCAAGTCTCAAACCCAACCCTACAATTTAATTATTTTATATCATTTATATAATATCTAATTAAAAAAATGGAGTTCCTCATATTTGAATATATAAATCTTTGACTACTTTGCGTATAATAAGGTATCGAAAAGACCAAGATCTATTAAAAAAATATTACGACTAGTTGAACTTAAATAATATTTAAAATTATTATTTAGTTTTTTTATAAGTATTATTTAGTTAAATATATTGCATGCCTATAAGGTCAAGGAGACTAAAGTTTATAAATAAAAATATTTTGTTGTGTTGTAATAAAATAATTTTGAACATAAAAAGATTTATTTAGATCTTTCTTATAATACACATGATATGAAAGTAACTCAAGAATTACATCTTAATTAGTTGTCAACACATACTGAGTTTACGAGAAGAACTACTAGTTTCGATCCACACTGAACACATTTATGAAGATGAGTAAAGATGAATGTTCTCTTACCATAAAATAGAAGAGAACTATATGAAAAAGAGCGATGAATTTTAACTGTGATTAAATTTTAAGAAAAAAACAGTCTTAGATGCCGCAATACATATAGGAATTACCTGAAAAATAAAAGTGAGGAATTTTGATTGTAAATAGACCTCGAGCATGAGTGATCTCATATATGCATGATAGGGTAAAACATTAACGTTTTGGTATATTAATAGAAATTCTTGAATGAATTACAGTAGAAACATCCAATTATAAAACATATAAAACACGTTGTAAGAAAAGCCCCAGTCATATTATTGTTAGATTAAGAGTAAAATGAAAGTAAACCGACTTACCTAATTAATGTGGTTAGTTGATTAATCTCAACTTTACCGTAAGTATAAACACATATTACAAATTAAACAATGATTTTTAGGCTCAAAAGATACATAACCATAAGAACCGTCCATTTTAAATTGCCGTTAATAGACAAATAAGTGGTGGTTACCCATTTATGTCTTTCCCGCGCATTTCTAGCCTTTCTTTGACCTCCCACAACCAAAACACAAACCATCCAATATTCAACTTTTGTAAAAGAAAATCAACACAAACTTTGCTCCAAACACAGTCTCGATCTCTTGTTAATTTGAGTTCAAAACATGCATCGCATATTGGCGACACAAAAAAGAGAAAAATCCAAACTCAACCCATCGTCACATTTGTCATTTCCAAAATAGAAAATCAAGAAATCGAGAGTTGCAGACATTTCTTGATCTCGATGATCTGTCAATTCTTGGTCATGTTCTTGGCAAGAACACGGTGGTTACATGTCTAAACTAACCAAATTGAAAGGAATCTACGAGAATGTCCGACACAAGAAGAGCCTCAGCATCGAGAGTGCCAGCGCCTTGGAATATTTAACAGTACCACCAGTACCAGCACCATCAGCATCAGCACCAGCAACACCACCTGTACCACCATCAGCATCAGCATCAGCACCAGCAACACCACCGGTACCACCATCAGCACCATCAACCCAAGAAGACGATAACGGGACATCAAAAACACAAGAGCCTAAGCCTCAAAATCAAGGTTTGAGCAAGCAACCCAGTGAAAAAGCAAAAAAATCAGCTATGGCCAAAGAGGAAACACCTGAGAAACCACCCTCCAACAAACCCTCAGGCAAGTCATTCAAGTTCTTATTTTTATCACATTAGATGGTTTTTTTTTGTTGATTCTGTTTTGTGGGTTGTGGTTAATTTTATTGGATATGGGAAGGGCATGCAAGAATTATACCAGCGGGCTTGCCAGTCTTGCTAGTCAGCAAGTACCGGCTGTTCCCCTCGAACGGTCTTGCAGAGTTTTCAACGCAGACTGGCAAGCCCGCTTGCACGGCCTGACAGAATTGTGCCAGAATTCTATCAGGCCGCGAAAGGAATCGCCGGTTATTTGCAGGAATTCTGTTATTGGTTCTAGATTTTCATTAGAATTTTTTTATTATTACAGATACGGATTTAATGAGGGAGAAGTTTGCCAAATTGCTACTAGGCGAGGACATGTCGGGCGGAGGCAAGGGCGTTGCATCAGCATTGGCATTGTCAAATGCCATCACCAATCTTGCAGGTATGTTCGGGTTTTCGATTATCAAAGATAAATTTCTCGCTCTGATCTAAACTCTACATGTTTCTTCAAAATGCAATGCAGCTTCTGTTTTTGGCGAACAAAAGCGCCTAGAGCCAATGGCGCCGGAGAGAAGAGCAAGGTGGAGGAAAGAAGTCGGCTGGCTCTTATCAGTAACAGATTACATTGTTGAATTTGTTTCTTGCCAGCAAGAAAAGGACGGAAAAATGGTGGATGTAAGGTTTCTTTTTCTTTTCTTTTTTTCCATCTCTTTCGGGTTCTAAGATCGAATCTTGATGAAGTTTTAATTGTATTGGTTTCTTGATTCAAGGTCATGGTGTGGAAGCAAAGGAAGGATCTTCAGATGAACATCCCCGCCCTTCGCAAGCTTGACACGATGCTTCTTGTAAGAACAAGAACGATATTTCATGTCTTGTGACGATTGTTAACAAAATGTTGATCATAACGAGTCTTCGTGATGAGCAGGATTGTCTAGAGAACTTCAAGGGACAAAACGAGTTCTATTACGTGAAGCATTCGGACGAGCAAGACAAAGAAGGCACGAACAGGAAAGACGACAAATGGTGGCTACCTACAGTCAAAGTTCCTCCAAATGGTTTATCGAACAAGTCAAGAAAATTTATCCAGCACCAGAAAGATTGTGTGACACAAGTGCTAAAAGCAGCAATGGCGATAAACGCTCAAGTTCTATTAGAAATGGCGGTTCCCGAGAGCTACATCGAGTCCCTCCCTAAGGTAATCTCTCGAATATCAATCCATTAAGGTAATCTCTAGAATGGAGGTTCCCGGTAGCTTTCAGGATTGAGAATGAGAATGAGAATGGGAATGAGATTCTCGTTATTCATGTTTGGATAAGAAACTTCCAAACGCTATCTTAGTATCCTAAAGAAAAGTTCCATCATTGTTCACTTAAACCTATTTTTATGCTTTGTGCTATGGTAGAATGGGAGGGCAAGCCTAGGGGACTTGGCCTATAAAAGCATAACAGTTGAGTTCTTTGATCCCGACACATTTCTCAACGCCATGGACTTGTCTTCAGAGCACAAGATCGTAGACTTGAAGAACAGAATCGAGGCTTCAATTGTGATTTGGAAGAGGAAAATGACGGCTAAAGATGGTAGATCTTCCTGGGGCTCGGGTGTTAGTTTGGAGAAGCGAGAGGTCTTTGAAGAGAGAGCAGAGACCGTCTTGCTCCTCCTCAAGCATCGCTATCCGGGAATCTCTCAGTCTTCGCTGGACATAACTAAAATTCAATACAACCGGGTAATTAAAGATCACAGCCTATTCTTCAATCACATTTCACATGTTTTTCTTGTGATCAACTACAAATTTTGGTCAATCAGCTACAAAAAAGTCTGTAGCTGATCACTGTTTTTCTTGTAGTGACGTCAGCTTTTCTACTAATGATATGTGTTCTTGTATTGATTAGGACGTCGGACAAGCGGTCCTAGAGAGCTATTCAAGAATACTAGAGAGCTTGGCCTACACGGTTCTGTCACGTATAGAGGATGTTCTGGCAGCTGACCGCGAAGCTGCAGCGTCTCAACCACCTTCCACGGGGGAAGATCCGGGTAGCGAAGAGGAATTCGAGAGATCAGATGGCGCTATGACGCTGTCAGATTTCATGGAGTGGAACAACGAGAAAGGAGGGGAAATGAGTAAGGAGGGTGAAGATGAATCTGCAAACGATGATCCGAAAGTAACTTCTTATCTCCAGAGTCTGAGCAGAGTGAGTTCTCCGACACCTCGCCATTAACTTGTAGTTGTAGGAGACGCCTTTAGGAGAAGAAAACAAAGGAGCAAAACAATCGAATTTCAAGCAATATGGATGTGCTTGTACATTTCTAGATTGGTAGCAACAAAAATATGATATTCTAGAGTCAAAGAAGATTGTATCTCATATATGTAACTATGTATATGCAAAATCTACGCAGTTTGTGATTATGTACGAGAAGTTTCAGTTGAATTAACAGTGTCAATTACGAAACATATATATTACTATTTCAGCAACAGAAGAAGAGAGCAATTTGCTACTATTTGTTCTTTGTAATTAACATCACGAGCTTGTCTTTCAAGAACTTGCTATGCAATCACATTGTGCACGAGAAGCATAAGCTGCATAACTCATAAAAACTCGAGCTAAAAATGGATCGAAAGGCCAAAACACATACAATTTTCCATCGATTATAGCTTAAATATTAAGTAGATCAACATAAGTTTTTAACCGTTATTAAGATAGTCAAATCCGAAATCTAAAACCTTAGTCTCCTACATTGTCGCAACTTGATCTCAGCAATTGCTGAATTTGCTCATTGAATCCTTCAAAATTATTTCATTTCTTAAGACAATAAAAGGGGCTTTCATAGCTCAGTTGGTTAGAGCACCCGTTTAGTAAGCGGGAGGTCTTGAGTTCAACTCTCAATGAAAGCAATTTATTTTTTTTATTTTTGTTGTTGTATATATGTCCTGTCTTTAGAGCCGTTCTAATCACTTAAAATGTCTTTTCTCACAAGTTCACTAACGATAAGCACATGTATTTTACAATACTTAAAATATAAAATCGTGTGTAGCATAGAAATAATGCGGTAAATTGGATATGCAATAAAGTCGGACGAAGTTTCTTAGGTGTGTTTAAGTATTTATATTGCTGAAGTGTTCAACCAGAAACGACCATGGGATAAATAACATATTACCGAGAGATAACCATATTAAACGTGTACTCAGTTACCTAAACTCCGTATCACCAATGAAAATAGAGATTTTATTATTGAAGAACTAAATCGACGAGACGAAATTGTCTACATTTATTCAAGAACGATGTTTAGCATAAGACAAGACGGTAAAAACAGTCTGAAGCAGAGCAAGGTAGAGAGCAAAAATGGTGATTACATAAGTCATGCCTTCATGGGAAGCCACAAGGCGTCTCATACGCACCTTAAACTGCGTCCGAGGCCTATGATAATGTCTGTAAATCTCCCAAATCGCCCGCGAAAGATAGCAACTTCGCGTGTCGAAATAATCTATCCCGGAAACAAGATTGTTCAGCAACTTCACAACGTCCCCATTGGTGCTCAAGAAATGGTCCACAACTCCCGCCAATCGAAGAGCCTCGATATCCATATCCGAGTTCACAATTCCATCGAGAAACATAACGTAGGACGTGAAATAAGGTTGCACACTTGGGTTGCACTGCTCGTACGCAATTAGGTTCCCTAAAAGAACTTTTGTGTTGTTGCTCACAACGAAATGGGGGATGGTGAGCTTGTTTTTGTGGAACTTAATGTCGAGGGGATTGATGTTTTCGTCGGCTTTTAGGATCTTGATCCCGGAGAGTAGGAGATCGTTTACGCTAGGAAGAGAGCATCTAATTTGTTGCGCGTCGTTGAGGAGCTTTGGAAGGTTGTGGTTTTGGGGCATGAACATGAGGTAGAAGAGTGAGAGTAGATGGTCGGGTTTGTGCTCGTTGAGGTCTCGGAAGAATGGGGGGATGCCCTTTTTGTCGTGCATTTTGGAGCGACAAAAACGGGCTAGGAATTTCTGAGCTAGAAAGGTGAGGGGAGGCTCGTTTTCGAGGGGTTTTGTTAGGAAGTGGAGTTGTTCGAGCACGAAATAGGGTAACTGGTTTTCGAGCTTGAGGAGATCGAATGCAAGTGCCGAGCGCATCCACCTTGTGTTGAAGATGGAGGGTTCAACATCCTACAAAAAATAGATGCAATCAAACGGGTTAGATGTAAGACTTAGATCGTGTTTAAGAGGTCTACATATCTCATGCAGCGTTAGTGATTACAGACATTCAAAGCGACATATTAAAGTTTGATTGTTGTATAAAGTCCATTCTTTCAGACGTTATTTGTCTACACGAGTTCTCTAGGAGGTTTGGCCACAAGAACGACCAAATTCAGACCGATAAGTAGACAACCCAAAAGCATGACTAGAACCAACAATTTAGACCTAAACTCCTGGACACCTGAATTTCGATCCGATAATATTCAGGGTTGAATCGAATCGTATTGGACGGCCCCACCCTAATTTGCACATTTTGTGCCTAAAAAGTGATACCCCACCCAAGACACGAAACCCGAAATTCAAATCAACCCGAAGCCCTTTCGGGTCTGTCAGATTCGGGTTAGTTTTATCGACCCGACCAGAACCCAATCCGAAACCCGAAATTGCAAGAAAAGTTACCGTAAATGTCTCCAGACGAAGACTGGTCCGGAAGAGCTGGAGGATGAAGCAGCCATCAAGAACCATCATCCTCACAAACTCATCACTGCAAATAACATCATCATCAAAAGCCTCCGAGTAGCATTCTCTTGCTCTTGCCTCCAACGCTTTCATGGCCTCAGCAAGACTCACCAGCAACGACGACGACGATCTTGGACTTCTCTGATTGACCATACCAATCAGAAACCGGCGTTTATGGTCTTCCATGGCCTGAACCGATGGCTTTTTCCGGTGAAAGGGTCCGATGGAGACAAGCTCAGGCTCATACGTATTAGGGACACAATTCAGCTGACCATCTTTAATTTCATGCACAGCTTTTCGTCGCATGTTTCTTGGAGCTCTGGAAATGGTGGCCAAAGCTCTGTGTGGCTTCTTGAAACCAACCTCTTCTTCTTCTTTCATGGCTTCATTGATGAGCTCTGTTACCCATGGAGGAGGTGATGGTGGGTCTTCTTGATGATCAAAGCCGTATTCCATTTTCTTTTTTTGGTTCTTGTAGAATGTGTTGACTTGCAGAAACAGAGCAATTGTTCAGATAAAGACAAGCTGAACAAGATGCTCAACAGTCACTCTACACCAACTAATGTTGACTTGCATTATTTATTTATTTACTTATTTATTTATTTATGCTTCTATTGTATGTATAAGTTTTGAGTCAAACAATTATCTTTTTTCTTCAATTCACACAATCATTCACAATGGAGCTACGTTAAGTATTGCATAAGCAACAAGCTGGTCAAAGAAGTGCATATTGAGGAGTCTAAGTCCTTGTTTGATAGGTCTACTTAACTCCTGCAGAGACGCGAATGCGTTGTTTTGTCCGTAGAACTTGAGCAGAAAATGAGAATCGAACTACACCAGCAATGAAAATCGGACATCTCACTGAAATTATGAATACAACAAGATAGCAGATCGTTCTGTTCCCACAAGTTTAGTATGAGATGTTATGTTATGACCGCCTTAGAATGACTTATTCTATATAAAGAGTAATGAGTCTAAGCCAATAACTAAATTGTAAATAAAGTTATGACATTTCAATAAATATATTGGATTCAGTGAGTCATTCCGCTCTGAGGGGAAGTGTAGAATGAGACATGATTGATATGAAAGGAATTTTCTTTATTAAGCTCAAAATTAAGTAGAACTCAAATCCTAGAGGATCTACTAAAGGGCTTGAAACATACATTTTATAGAACAACCACAACTTCAAAGAAACATTCATTAATTTCTCCAATTCATGATTTAAGCTAAAAACTACCTTAAATTCTACATTTGAGGGTTCGCTTTCTTTGGATGTATATAGGCTGATAAAACCTCAGAGAATATGGACAAAGACCCCTATCATGGAAACACATCGCCTTTGCACTCATTCATCATCTTCTTCTTCTTCGGATGCTTCCCTCAACCACTGCATCGAATTCAAAGAAACATCAATTCTCACACATTGATACGATCTATACATCCTATGAAGTATCTTACTATTCTAAAAACATTTAGTTTTCATTTGCTAGAAACTTCAACAGATTAGCTTTCTCTGCTGCGAAATTGAACGGGAATGGGATGTGTTCTACACAGTCGAACTATTCAGGAGATCTGGTTGATTAGATCACTGAGTTGGAATTTCTGATGATCAGAGAATTAGTTTATGGAATTTCTGTCTGCTAGCACTATATTACCTGTCTGTTTATAAATATAATCAGGAGACTAAGCGAACCCATGCGAGGATAGGTTTATTTTCCACGTGCAACCATGACATGAAACTAGTTAATCTAAAATGGTGAAAACGATTCTAACCTGAATCAACTTTTCTGACTGTTTAACATAAATCTTGTCTGATTCATCTGCTCCTTCCTTTTCATCAGCCCACTTTAATATGGCCTCCTCTTGTAGTATATCCTTGTCATACAAAATATGCAAAATCTGCAGAAGAATATGGTGACCATTTAAGTAAATGACAAACAATAATGAACACTTAAACAAGCTGGCTAATGCAAATACAATACTAATAGTTTATCATAAGCCAGAAGATTGTCTCTAGAACTTTATGACTTCTCTATCAATTACTTCGGAAAATGTACAAAGATTTTACCCACTCAGGCAAAATATGCTTTTACAGTTCCTGTTAAAAATGCCCCACACAGTGACAAGACTTTCCGCTTCTTTTCGTATTGCATGTATGTTATGTGGAACATGTATCAAACAAAATATTATTGCATGCTGTGTGTTGAGTTTAAAAGAATTCTGCCCAACTATGCTTACTGAATATCACATATCACATACCTGTGCAAATAATGGAGAGAATTCCTTAGCAGATTCTAGACACATCTCTTCAAATTTCAATATCACCTCTATCTGTGAAGGATTCATGAAGAACAAATTAGATATAATAAGCTGTGAAATTATAAGCATCAAATTAATGCCAACCACAGCTTGATGAACAAAATATTTCAAATTATCTAACATTGTTACCCTACCAGAACTCAATCAACTAGAAAATCGAATGCCACAAACCACATTCAAGATACAGCATAAAGAAAAATAATGTAAATAGGCATGGTTGTCATACAGGATTGGCATTTAAAATATCAGAAAATTTCCAGATACAGAACCAAAACATGGAGCAGAATTAAAATAAAATGAAATAACTGATGATGTGTGTGACTGTAGAAGACTGACACCCAAATAGAGTATTATAACATTAATTCATATACCCTCCTTTCAGTAAGAATGACAAGAAGTAAATGATATAGATGAAAGTACTGGAGACATAGTATGGAAACTGGAATGAGATACAGCATCACCTCCCATCAGTTGCATAATAAAGAACTTTAATGGATGCCTGATCTCGTAAAGATATTAGTTAACTTCTAGAAATAATAGTCAAAGTCGAGGAAATGGTAAAACAATTATTAAATCTAGAAACAGGAGACGCTCCACAGTAAAAACTGACCTAAATTTACGACACCAGATTTCAACAAGAGTTTCTAACCAAGAAAAGCTTTTGGTAGAGACCTAACTTACAAAAACAGGGAAAACTGTAAAGAGGGTAAACAAATTGCAAAATGACAACTCAAGCAGAAAATGAAAACAAACCTCCTCGTCTATGTCATGAAGGTAGGACTTCAGAAGTTTTTGCCATTTTGTAATTACATTAAGAACATTTTTACGCAATTCACCTGACAAAAAATAGTCAATATACATAAGAAAACTGCACCATGGAATTATATATGATATCATAAAAATGACACATGGGAAGGAATGAAGATGCAAGGACAAATGACGTAAACGCAACTGCAAGTTCTCAGGAAACATAAACCAACTGATAAAAGCATGAGCATATTTGCAAACAAATAAATAAATAAAAACTAATCCTAAGAAAGAACGTAAATGGAGAGAGGTAATACATGTCTGACAAAAGCAAAAGTGTGTGAATCACTGATTTAGAGGAACAAATAGTGTACTACAAACCACTGAAAAGTGGGTGCACAGACAAAGATAAAATCCAGAATGATCTCATGTAGAGTGACAAGAAACAGCTGGTTTATTCAGCTACTATCATACTTACGCTAGATAAAAAGCACCAATTTCACAAACATTTTCTGAATCGTATTTCTAATTCTAAAGGTTTTATGTATACAGTTCGAGAATAAAAAAAACTTCAAAACATAAATAGTCAGTTTATGAAGAACTTACCAGCTGAAGTATGTGGAGTTTCTAATGCCAGTTTCATCATTGAATAAAATAGAGCTCCAGCACAGTCAGAAGATGTCAAATTGAATGACAAGCTGATGAACAGAATGAGCAAGAAAAATTCATGTTATTATCTTTATGAATAGATCGGTGACTAAAAATAAAATTTGAAATGGACATCTCTGCCCAGGAAATGTGCTCATGTTGGGAAGTGCTGAAGTGGTGATTAATATGTTACATAAAATGGTGGAAGTGAAACCCTACCGACAAGAATGACCTTTAGTATGGGAAGCCCAAACCATTATATGCAGCCCAATGTATAAAACTTATCAGGTAGGCACAAGGAGAAAGTTGGGAAGAGCAACAATGACTAGTGCCCTATTTCTCAATGTCCTTTTCCACACACAATAAGACAGCTTTAAGACACGAAGGGAAGGTTTAGCATAGGAGATTACATATAATACATCTCAGACAAAACAGGTCTGGATGTGAAGAGGCATCTTTCAAGCTGTCTACCTTCTAATTTTTCGTATCAAATGCATGAGTATAGCAATTCCTTCAATTTTCAGTAACATGATCCCCTATATGTATTACCACCTTCTTCCAGACTCACTATATCATATAAAATCTCATGCCACATAATATACAATTATGACTCACAGGCCTATGCTTCCAACTTTTGCATGGAAGCTCCAACATTGTAGTTAAAAAACCTCCTAAACTCTTAGTTTATGCCCTTGGTTCACAAAAAGAAGGGAAAACATTACTAAACTGTGCCCCAAAAGAAAGATAAAACATTTAGCTTTGTTACAAGCATTGACTATATAGGAACTATTCTAACTTGAAATTTTCAAGCTGTATGATATCAGCTGCAACAAGGAGAAACAACTTGTTCCCAGTTAAGGGAGTACAAAAAAAATTGCAATTCTGAAAGTCATACTTGGGATAATTTATTTAGAGGATAAGCTTCTTCTAGAGGGGTATCAACAACTACCTAATCCCATGAATGGGAACATCTTGGATATGGGATGAGCATCCCCAAAGAGTCACAAACCAAATTAATTGCATTCTTACTGACACTCAGGTAGATGGGATTAGTTATTTTATCATGAACCCAGTTATATGTGACAAAAATGTCAGGTTCACACCTAATTTCCTATCTAAATCTACATTATCCAGACATTTTACTTTCCTTTCTTGAAAAGCCTAATTCACTTAACTATATTCGAGAGCTCGTTTGTGCATTTCCTGTACATTGAACTAAAACTTTAATACACAAATTATCCTGATTTATGAGCATAATATGTACGCATATACACACAGATGTGAGCATGTGGAGAGAGAGAGAGAAAGAGAGAGAGAGTCAGAGAGAGATCACACAATTAGTAGGTTAACTGAAAGGAGATGAACTGAACAGAATTACATAGGTCAGGCGGGCGAAAAAGTTGTTTAGTATACTGTCTCAGGACAAGGTTTTAGAAACCAAAAGGGAAGGTATCTTTGCACTTCTTAACCCTCAACAGGATGTAAAAGACGGGAAAAAAAATGGAAGACTCTGAATATGATAGTGGCATAAATAGAGAAGAAAAGAATACCGCAAGGAGTTCACTTCCAAAATCACAAGATGAGTTTCCACATTTTCACGAACAGCCCTTATAAAAGTTGCTTCAACCTGCACACAATGGACACACTACTTAAGGCTCCAGTCAAATGTCTGTAAATGGATCATGATTCCAGTTGATATTTGATATACCTCTTTTTCGAAATTATCGAAAGCATCTTTAGATTCTTCATTGTCATCGTCTTCAGAATCATTGCTGTCAAAGTCAGGTTTCATATCCCCTGAAGGTGAGAGAGAACTGGGATCTTGGGCTAAGAATGCCAAGTCATCATCTGTAGTTTGCATAATCTCTGCAATCTTATCAGCAGGAATGGGTGCAACTGAATGCCTCCATTCTTCTTCATGACCTCCATCACAGATGGGCCAAACATAGCCAGCCCCACCAATGCCAACCTAATAACCACAAAAAATATGAATAGGAAGATATACAAATTCATCTATACAAACAATCGATGACCTATCAGATATAAATGATGAAACACATTCCTCTCATGGAATCTTCTCAATCAGATATTAGATATGACAAGGAATACCACAAAAATGACAAAATAAACTCAAGTATATCACACACAATAAAGCTAGGTGATCCAAATTAGAGGACGATACAAAAACTGAAATCAATATAACTAACCTCAGATGCAGCCCAATGTCCCGTTTCAGATAATTCAGATGTAATTTTCCCATTCAACTTATCCAAAGTTGTGTCGGCACTTGCTGCACATCAAAAAATTAGAATAAATAGATGTGCCAGTAGAGTTGTGCCATAACTTATATATTCAAATTATGAGTAAGTCATTTTGGTTTACTTAAAACAAAGCAAGGACAACAGATTCAGAAATCTAAGTGCACCTTTACCAATTTGGATTTTTTTTTTTTTTTTTTTTTTTTGCATCAGAAACATCAATATAAGTAATGAAAACTGCAGTTTGTTATTCAACTGAAGTCGGGAGAGAAAATGCTCTTTGAGCTCATATATATTGAAACATCAAGCAAAATACTAAGTTGAGGCACATGACTATATGAAGCAATGGAACTTACATAAAATGTCAACAGCACTATCAGCATACTCCAATTCCTCATCACTATCTTCCTCAGTTGGCTGTTGGAGTAGAGATACCTTTGAGTAAGCAGGAACTATAAATTGTTGTCCAATTACAACCTGGAAGCAGAAAATACAATAAATATTTATGTTAGAGACAATTCAGAATCTAGACCAACTTGAAGAACATAATGTAGAAATGTGATGGAACATATAAAAGTATTGGAATAATTTTATGGTAGATACTGAACAAAAAAACCTACATGACAAGATGTTTAAGTAAACTACAGAAAGCAACCCAATATAGGAGAACTGCACTTTTTAAAAGGACCCAACACAGTTATATAGTGACATACCTTGAAAGAAAGAACAGTACCAGATTCCAGAACTGCTCCCGTCTTCATTACGACACCATCACATACTATAGCATGTTGGAGCTTACAGCCATCTTCAATAGTGACATTGTCCCATATATATGAACCTTCTATTTGAACATTTGATCCAATAGTACATCCTTTTCCAATAACTGAATTTGAAATTCTAGTGCCATTCCCAATTTTGGTACCATTTCCAATAACAGCAAAAGGACCTATCTCCGCTGAACGTGACTGTTCTATATCTGCAGAAAATCATGTTCACAAAACATTAATCTTGTATAACAAAACAAACTGAACACAGACCAGCAGCAAACCCTCCCTATACACAAGCATATTGCAGCACATAGACTAGATTGTCATAGGATAGATTTGATTATCTGCCTGATAAGATATTACAAAGGGCTAGGATTGAGACAAACATATAGGATTTATAACAAACTGCCTTCATGATCCATACCTGAAGCTCGATATATCCCTCGCCTCTCAAGTTTAGTTGCACAATTACCAGAAAACATTATATCTGGAACAAATGGGTATGTCCACCTTTGAATTATGTCTTTACTAATAGTGTCATAGCTTCGAAAGTTATCAATCCTGGCCGCATAACTTGAGTGAATTTCATGAGTGTATATTTTGTAACCCATAATCTGAAATAAGTTTCATAACATTGTGTCAGTGATAACATA
Organism: Pelargonium nanum; assembly: GCA_036897485.1. Lineage (NCBI taxonomy): Eukaryota > Viridiplantae > Streptophyta > Magnoliopsida > Geraniales > Geraniaceae > Pelargonium > Pelargonium nanum. The sequence continues at coordinate 846 of JAYMTF010001087.1, read as the reverse complement.
AAGCTTGTATTTTTGTGTGGAAGATAAACAAGAAAAACAAAGTTCATGCATAATTAACTGCTATTAGTTCTATATGTTGGCTTATAATCAAGCCCTTATACCGCCAATCGTGGTATATTCAAATAATGTTCATAAGAGAATAAGTTTGATTAAATAAAAGTACTCAATCGAGGTAGTCTCGAAACAATGGAGTCCTGACTCAAGAAATAGCAAACACAGAAACAAAGTTAAATAGCTCAACTTAAGATCTTACATTATGAACTTTGGGTCAACTGAAATTCACTTTTATTTTTATTTTGAGTTTCTTTAATGTTGTTGTATTAGATTTATTTGCAGTTACAAATTCTAAGACTCAAGGCTATTTAGATCCCTCAAATTTTCAAACACATGTGTTGCAATTGAAGTAAATGAGTCTTAAGAATAAATTCTCAGTCAAATGTTTTACATTACTAATATTTCAAAAATGGAAATCTTAGAAATCATAATTTGAGTTAAATTTGAGAAACCACGAGAAGATGAGGGCCATCATCAGAGGTTTAAGCAGAGATTAATATTCTTGACTGTTGCCACTGGCTAGATTATGATAATGAATGATATAACTTAAATTTCAGGGTGGTCAGACAATAAAGACATTCTTCTGGGATGGTGTCACTTGGAAACTGCATAGGAGACATCACAACACTTGAATCATCTCTTGGAACAATAATTATACATGCCACCCATAAGGATAAGAAAACTGATAAGCTACGAGGATGCTTGGTACAAGAACAAATATAGGAAAGAGAAAGCATTTGCAAACACTAACTGGGAAAGATCAATTTGGGAGAAGACAATATTATATATATA